>CAJPEX010000184.1:0-18826 GCA_905338405.1 Notodromas monacha | reverse complement strand
AAAAAAAAAAAAAAAAAAAAAAAAAAAAAAAAAAAAAAAGACGCTATCGGTCATCTGCTTGTCACTCGCCCGATCATGGAACATCCTCCTGGGCTTCAATTTGGAAGCCTTTGCCAAGGCCGGAACAATGGCCCAGACGCAACCGGAAAAGGCATTGGAGCAGAGCTTCCAGCTCCTCGCCTCCAACGACATGCACAACACTTGCATCGCGACTTTCATCGCATACCTCATCATTACACCGTGCATTCTCATAGTGTACCTACGAGGACAAACTCACGTCCAAGCATCCGATCTCGTAAGTCCTTCAACATCGCAATTTCATTGATTTCAGCGGAGAAATTTGTGAGTATTATCTGGACTGCGATATTTGCGTCTGATATAAATTTGATTTCGATCAGAAGAATTTGAAGGATTTCTGCTCGAAATTGCTGAGCAAATCCTGGGTGCCCCAAGAAACCCAAAACAGACCCAGCTAAGGATAAAAAAAATGCAGTTTTAAATTAACAGTTTTTTCTTCAAACATTTTCTGGACACCACCGTTGAACAGTATGTTTATTCCGGTTCGTGAACTAAATTTGACCGTTAAAGGCTTTGCTACGTAAATTTATTTATAGATGAACTTCCACAATAATTTTTTAAACATATTCGTCAATAGATATTCAATTTATGGGACCTGAAGAAGAAAATCATCTGTAAGGGAAAATAGGTATACAAAATCTTTCCAGCGTTTCAACTTCCATTTGAAGATCTTGAATGAAATCAATTTCTACAAATTTTGGAAAACATACGGAGGCTGAAAATTTATCACGCTTCAGTTTAAGTTCACTGCGATTAAACTGGTTAATCCTGATAACAATGAAATCGTAGACTTTCACTCATTCAAGATTCTATCTCAAATTCCAAGAACATCTGCGCAAAAAAATAACTCATAGCCTCACAAAATTAAAGGTAAATAAGTTATCATTGGTTATTTTGATACGTCCTACTGCCTCAAGAAAAAGATTTTAATTTGCTTAATGCACCTCATTTCATTACAAAAATTTAGGCAATATTCTCGTGTGCGTTTTAAACATATTTGATAATAATGATGTCCGTATTGAGTGAAGTAAACACATCCAGCAGAACTTGAAAAAAGAGCCCTCAAACAAAATCACAGATGGAAGATAATTTATCGGCATAATTTTCGTTACTGTCAAACATACAGATATGTTTCAGGTAGGTTTTTAAGGAAACAATCTGCTACAGAAAAAATGCGACCTCCCACGCATAAAAGTAGTTTGAACTGCCAGGTAGAATCCCTGAATCATTATAATTACCCGGATCACATGATGTTCATAGATCTTTAATTAAACTTGAAAACTTCTTTACAGGAATTCCTCCTGAACCTGATTGGAGGCATGATGTTCATGGGCACAGGAGGAGTGACACTAGCAACATGGATCACATCTAAAGTCCCACTGGAACAAATGCGCACAAATGCGGTGGTTGTTGGATCATTGTCCATCATCAACGGACTCGTCTACTTCGTCGACGCGGTCATAGCTTACCAAAACAAATAAAACTGCTTTTCATTCGGAATCCCGTTTTTTCTCAGCTATAACCCTCTTGTGATCCAGAAAGCAAATATAGAACACGTGTATATTACGATACATCATCACGTTTCATATCTCTGCCATGATACTTGAAAGTTCCCGGCAAGAATCCTACTTTAGATATGTACGTTCGTAGTATCGAGCGGTATCTCGCATTCGTTTTCAAGGATGAGCTTCAAAGTAGCGCAAACGAAAGTATTCCTTCAGATTAGGGACAAAATTAAACTTCTGGACCACAGCTACAACAATCACGCACACAATAGAACCGAGTAACAAGAATTTCAAATTTCACAGCCATGAGAGGAATAAAGATTGTACTAATTCCATGGACACGACGGATTGGGGGACATTTGGATTCCGGTTAAAAACTGGCTTAGGTTTTCCATTGATATCACACACAAAACAACCAAGAAGAAATAAATTTTCAACAACTTACCTTGATAATAGAGTTGACCCAATCCAACTTGTGCCTGAATGTCACCCTTCTCGGCCAGGAGCTGGTAATACTGCAACAAATCTTCGTCGAGTAAGGAAGAGGCAGAACCCGGGTTTTCACTCTCGTCAAGCAAACGAATCCTCTGGATCACTGGACCACCGGTTAGCGACACATCATCAGCAACATTAGCAGCGACTTTTCTGTAGTACATCAATGCAGATTCGCAAGAAACCTGGGTGCCAACCCCGGACCAATGCCTGTATCCAACAGCCATTTGCGCGAAGGGGTTCCCACCCAGAGCTCCAAAAGTGTAGTAGGTCAGTGATTTAGCTGGGTTCACTGGGACACCGATTCCAGTGCTAAACAGGAAACCCAGGCCAGTGTGTCCACCAGGATGGCCTTTGTCTGCCAGAAGCTTGAACCATTTTACTGCATCCGGGATACTGCGTTCAGGGTCACCAAATAAGTAACTCCAACCTAGTTTTTCTGCTGCGGATAGATTTTGTTCTGCTGCTTCTTGCAACAAGGCAAAACCCTCCTTCCTTGTCGTTGACGATTTCATGAGACTTACTGCATTCTGATACATTTCTTCCGCATGTTGTTCTTCTTCAGTTAAAGCTGTTACTGGCTGAGGAGTAGAAGACGAGTGGGATTTGAATTCCCCTAAGAGATCGTCAGTGCCTTCGGCTCTATCAATATCTTCGGAGTTGAGCGAACGGTAAACCACCTTGACGATATTGAGTTCTTCAGAGAACTTTTCATCAGTTTCAGACGGTTCACTGGAGTGAACTCCAGCATCTTTACGATGTTTACTTGAATGACGCGGGTCGTCGATACCGAGAATATTCGTGTCCAGGCCAAGAAATTCAGTGTCTTCAAGGAATTTACCAATTTCTTCCAGTTTCTCCAGAACCTTGGCCCGCTTAGAAGCTGCGGTTTCAACACTTGGAACAGTCTCTTCTTCCTCTTCATCTGACAACTTTTTCTGGTCTTCACCAAGAATTTCCCCCTGGGCGGCTGATGCCAGGAGGAGGATGAGAGAGAGCCATGAAAAGATGTTTTGCATTCTTCAGAGCTACGTAAAGAAAACCACACGTCTGGCCATAGCAAAAAAATTTCACTCGCACATTGTTGCGAATATCTGTCACACAAATACAAAAAGTAAGGTCATCATGAACGTTGAACTGATTGAAAAACCGCGTCGTATTCCAGAAACAAACAAAACACACTTCCAGAAAACTTGATAGCTCCAAAACTTCATTGATCATAGCACTGCGTAAGCTCATGCATCAATGAAATACGTGAAACAAACTCTTCACTCGTATACATATCTGATGATTTGCAAAAAAACTGACATACAGCATTGGTGATCACAATAGAAGTCCCGGGAATAAATAAACCGAGCAGTATTTGATAATTGTTATCGAATACCACAGGATATATCACCATCAACGAATAACCAATGCAAAAAACGTTCTTTCACACGTGGCATTAAATTATTGGTTACATCTGCGTCAGCACACGTGCGTTTAGAAAATACAGTAGCTGGTAACGAAAATATTGAAGACACGTTTCTCACTGGCTGTTCAAGATAATTGGATGAATAATTTTTAAACTTCAACCAATTTTGCGCGTTCATATCAGTTTCCTCACTAAATAACCTTCTTCGTTGTATGCTTGAAATTTAACCCGACGCATGCGTCGGATATCCGAAATATGCATCGGATATCCGAAAGCGGTCAACCCGTGATACCCAAGCGCACCGCCATGACGCTTGACAGTAGTGACATCTGTGAACTCACAAAGAAGTTATTATTCATACAAGTACAGCACATCTACATCTATCCAATAGAAATCAAATCACCTCTCACATTCAACTTTGAAATCCGACAAAACTGCACACCATTCCCGATCTGATCAAATGATTTAGAGTTGATTTTGCATTCATACTTCACTTTAACTTTTCCAGGCCATGTTCCAGCAGCAGTTCCCAAGGGATATAGAATCGGCCTGGAAAGCGCCCTCTCCTGTAGGCCACGCCCATTATTCACTAAACTGAAAGCAATGATGGACATTCGTAAAATATTAGAATCCTATTAAATACCATGGCACGCAATAATTATAAAAGTTTCAATCTAATAACTCTAAAGAATGTGGGTCTTTGCTACTCAGAGAGAACAGAATGGCTTTCATTAGTTTTAAATTCTCTCAACAGTAAGTCATCCTTGAATTGCTAACCCTTCACATGCTATTTTCATGGAAGACAGCACATCAGGATATTCTTCATGCCCGTCGTCAGCATCTTGTGCAAGCACAGAGCAAGTTGATATGATCCAGAATTCACAACCGCAAGAGCATGAATCTGACCAATGTGTGCCAGACATGTTTCAGATATTTGCTGGAATTCTGAGTTTAACCCTATTCAGATCTTGGGTGAGCATGATTTCTCTTGATTTATTAAAGGATATACTACTGCTGCTTTACCTTTTTCAGAGCATTGGCCCAAGGAAAGCTCTAATATCTACATTTGAAGAGAACTATTGTCCTTTGTTTGGAGATCCCTGTTCTCCCCCAACTTGGGCTACCTGGCTGTTTGCAGCGTCCTGTACAATAGCGGTGCCTCAGCTACTGAATCGTATGCAGAAACTCTGCACATTTGCTTGGCTAGCGTTTCCCCAGATGTCGCTGCTAACCTTTGCGAAGCTTCCATTGCAAGTGATGCTGACAGTCCTTCTTGCTGTTTTGGGCTGTCAACTCATCTGGCAGCCATTTCATGCAGCAGTTTTCAGACTTGCAGCCTGGATTTGGGTTAAGGTAATTTTCATCTTTATAGATACAGTGTATACACAGGAAAAATTTTCAGAATATTATTTGGAGACTTCATGCATATATTTACAGAGCCTGAAGCAGACAAAGCGCCCAGGGTTCCTAACATCAGTAGTCCTCAGAATGCAGAACAGACTCTTTGGTAGTGGAAACCCTGTCCTCCATCAGGCATCATCATCCACATCAGTTTTCCGTCTTCATCAGCAGCGCAGTTACACCAGAGGCCTATTTGTACTTGCTTGCTTCCAAAGCCTGGCAAGTCTGACATTGGCTGCAATTTTCCTGGAACTGGCTTTCAGATCAATTCATCATTCAACTTTTCAACACAGGAGACACAGGCATCACTGTCATACTTTCCAGCACATCAGCATGTTGTGCAAAGCTCTGTGGCATCACATAAAAAAGTCACAGATGGCTGCTGCATTTCTTGCTGGTTGGAGGAATGACCCTAATATTGTCAAAGGCTTTTGACTATATCTCTCCTTCTATAATGCAATAAAAATATATTCTGACTTGAACTATTATGCTTAAATGAAATCTGTAAAAAATCTATACATTCTGGGGTCTCTTAAATTTTTCATATAGATATGAGGAAGCTGCTGGAAGGTGCACATCAAGGAAGCTTTGATAATACTTGAGCAAACAATTTCTGAAGGAAGCAGAATAGAGACAGCCTGAATCCAAGGGTAATGTTTCAATCGATTTTCTGACACTGGAAATGGGGACATGGCCTGGACATGGAATGTTATGGCTGCTGCATGACACAGCACAAAAAAGACTCGCTTTCAGATCCTCCCACATATTATATATATATATACACACACACACACACATTTTCTCCCTTTTCTGTGGCATCACATATATATACAGCAGCTGTTGGAATGTAAATGCATGCAAATGCAATGATCTGGCCCAACTCTATATACACTGGCTTTGTCCCTGTATCCTGAAGGCCAGGGGGGTTCAGCATCTCAGAGTAAAAAGCTGCATTTATAGGAATGTCTTTTCCTGAGATTTCCTGTGGATTTCTAATGGGATAAATACTTATTCCATGCTTTATCCAAGACCATGAAAAAAACCTTGAGGAACAGGAAACCCTGACAAGAAACACTAGGTCTATTCTTCTCTTAATAGTCCAGACGCTCATCACAAATAAATCCATCAATCAAAAAAGAAATATTCTCATCTCAGCAAAAAGAGGGATTTGCAGCAGGAAAAAAAGAAGGGTATCTAATTCTGATCAACAATAGACATTTCTTAGCAGAAAAGCGTGTCTGACAAAAGAGGCAGTCAGCTGCGCATCAGACTGCCATAATTGTTTATGGATTGCAATAAGCGGCAAACTGAACATTGAAAAGTGTTATGTGTAAGTTATACTGTATATCACTGCTAATAATCTCAATAAAAACAAATTGTCTTTTACAAATTGACAATTTCTTCATCAGCATAATCTTGACCAATCTTCCCCAACCTTTTTGTGTTTTTGTACTGGCAACTTTCCCAAAACATTTCTGCAGAATGGCAAAGTTTCAAAAAATATTTGCAAGCTCAAAAAAGTATTTCTTTTGGAAGACTTTATGACATGTATTTAAAATGTTTCTGTTTTTTTGCAAAAATGAAGTGGACAACTTATGAAGCCGCTATATATTGGAATGTCTTTGAAAAAATTAGAAAGGTGGGCCTGAAGAAAGCTCCTCAGAATGAAGAATTAAAATAATTGCACTTCATCAGGTGAAATTGTGTCTGAAGTGTAATCAGGAGAAAAGCCAACACTTATTTTTCAGAAGGTAACTTTAAATGCATTTGTCTTTCCAAAATTTCAGATAAGGATACAGTAATGTCCTTCAATGCTACTTTTGTTTGATTATATTACAATGAATAACATAACCTGGAAAAACTTCTGCGGACCACAGGTTATTAGGGAACTTTGGTATTATTGACCATATCATATAGAAGGAAAAAAAAGAAGAATCACAGTGATTTCAGAAAACTGCTCTTTCATCAGTTATCCTCTGTGATGCCTGCTGGTTGTCCTGCTTCATCCACACACACACACACACACACACAGCTGTCTATAGAGGAAAAAAAGCTGTTGTTGATCGGCTTTTTGTCTGGACCTGGGGCAAAGGAATGAGCAAACAAGTAGCACCAGGGAAGCCCAAGGGTGGGTTCTCAAGGGATTCCTCTTCATAATAATCTTCCTCCTGCTGCTGCTGGACAGAGCAAACAACACACGCCAGCCTTAATGCTCAGCTTCCTTCCTGGTGGGTGTTATGTGGGTCCCATACAATTGTTCACTCCACAAATCATATCCTGTGTGAACTAAAAATATACTTTGTTCAAGTCAGTGTTCCCCAGACCAGCGCAGAATTTTTTTTTGGCGTAATAAATTTATTTAAAAAAAAATGTCTGTTATCTTGATCTGAAATTTTGGAAAGACATTGACAGTTGAAATTATCTGATGAAAAATAAAAGTTTTCTGCTTTCCTTATAACACTTCAGACAAATTTTCACTGGCTGGAATATATTATTCAATTTTTTCATTCTAAGAAGCCTTTCTTGAAACACACCTTTTTAATTTTTTGAAGACATTCCAATATTGCTGCTTCATTGGTTCATAATTTAATTTTTGCAAAAAAGCAGAAACTTTTCAAGCACCTACCATAAAGTTTGCAAACATTTTATGAAACTTTGCCAGTCCACAGAACATTTTTTTGGAAATTTGCCTGTCCACAAAAAATTATGGAAATTTTCCAGTCTGCAGGCCCAGATGATTGAGGAACACTGCCAATAAGTGAGGAATGATGTGATAATCATAAAACTTTCAGAATACTTTGTGAAAACTATTTGAAAGCATAAAAGAGAACAATCTGAGTTTCATGGACCTGGTGTCCAAATAGGACACATCAGAGTTGTTCTGGCACCAAAGGCAGGCGCCAAAGTCTGGCAGAAATAAAAGGGCAAGTCACTCATCACTCACTTATACACTGCTCTTCATCAGGCTATGATGGGCTGTCAATGAGAATCCCATTCCTCCTCCTTTTCCTTCCTCCCAAACAACAGACTCTGGCCTGATGGGCATTAATAATGACTTCTGGCCCCCTTTTCTCTCTCCTGAAGGGATAACCGCAAACCCCTTTGGACACCTGATTGCTAATAAAACACTGTTATTTCGACTCCTTCATATATACTGCACCTTCCCACAAAAACAAAATGTTCCATCAAATCCCTTCCCAATATTCATTGTGTCTTGTAATTCACCTTTATATGTGTGCTTTTTGGAAGTACAGTAGCTTGGGAATAAAAGTTCGGGGATTCTCTGGAACAAGAAATCATCAGATACGATTTCTATTTTGCTGTTTTGGCGGAATTCGCTATTGTATGAGATACTTCAACTCATTCTCTGACCATCAGGCAGCATGTACACTTTTATAAACTGCCTTTCACTTACCAAATTTATACTACTCATCAGATATATACACTGAACAGGTTGATCCCATAAATTACAAAAATCTAATTTTAATGCAATTTTGCGACATTCTTTTTATCCCCTCAGTTTGGACACAATGTTCCATGATTTACAGTTTAAAGCATTTTTCAGTTTCAGAATTTTTTAAATGTCCAAATACTGTTTTTGTGAAAAATGCTCATACTGTCACAGTATAGCATTTTTTTATGATAACCAGTCAGAAAAAGAGGCATAAAATTTGATTAAATAAATGTAGCTCATACTTGAGACTTTAAAACAAATTGATTTAAATTTCAAGGATCCATAAATTTAAATTATGCAAAAGAAGACTTGCTTTAAACAAAGTTTTTTAGCCTCCTATCAACCCACTAAACCAGCAGTTTAAGGCCAAAAAGATCACAAACTTAACCTTCCTCTAATCATTCCAAGAATGCTATTTTCTCAACTTGAAAAAATACCAAGTAGCATCTTTTTTGGGTTCCCTTCTGAGTTAGACTTGGGGTTGTCTGACTGAATTTGGGTAAACTGAAGTAATACAAGTGAAATATTCCTACAACAATAAATTCAAGGGACCATAAAAATTCATTGTAGAGATAATTTTGTTGCAGAAAACACCTACAACATGGAAAGAGAACCCTATTGGACCAAAAAAAAGCAGTATATAGAGAACATCATTGTAGACAAGATTTTTGTAGAGAGAGAGAGAGAAATAGAGTCCAATTGTAAAAGATTTATCACCTGTTCTTCTGATAGCAAATAAGCTGAGAAAACAAGGAAACCATGGGCAAAAAATTAGACATGTCAGCAAAAATCCTATCCAGATAAATGCTTAAAGTGTCAATTTCAGTTTGTCTGCATGAAAAAATATTTGTGAGGAGTATTGACATGAAACCTTCCTTGCATTGGTATACTGTATATGCAGGCAATAAGGAAGCAGAAAAATACATATTCTGTCCAATATTGGTTGAGTTTTGCTGCAGTTGTAAGAGTATTAACCGGGAATAAGCTGTTGGCTGCGAGATGAAGGAGTCAGTCGATAAGAGGATGGATGAAATCTTATGTCGCAGCATTCCATCACCAGATCCGATCTGATTCCGAAGGGCCATGTTCATTATCTGGCTCGCCATTCCCTGGAAAATCTTCTCGCGCTTCCAGCCTCTTTTTCCTTGGTCACTCTAAAATCCCCTGCACCGGTGTTAGAGGTTAGATCACTTCCCCCATTGTTCATTTTGATAACAAAAAAATTATTATTCTTGTCAAACCTTTAAAAAAGTACATACTTGACAACAAGAACAACAACATGCGGGGTTTCAAACCAAAGGCATGAAAATTTGAGATGTTCTGTCTCTTGGAAATTTTTTGAAAAAATCGCTGGATTACAAAATTAAAAATTTGAAAGCAATTATTCCCCTGCTTTATAGCTCTGAATTTTGCCACTCTGAACAATTATTGAGAGAGTGAGTGACAGGAGTGACCTGTGCCTGGATCAACATTCTAAACCTTAAAATTCATGTATTAAACATGTTTCAATGTGGTTGAATTTTCAAAAATGATCCAACTCTGTGAATTATTCACACTTGGAAAAAAATTTAGAAATACATTGATCCATCATTCACCTGCTTCACAGCTTTGATTTGTTTCCCTCTGAGGAAGATTTGAGAGAGAAAAAGTGACAGAAGTGACCTCTGCCTGCATCCACATTTTAAACCTTAAATCCATATTTATACATTTGTTTCAAAATGTGTTTAAGTACAGTATCAACATTATTAACCTTAAATCCATGTTCATACATATGTTTCAAAATGGGGTTATGTCACTCTGTGAGTGCAACAAGAGTGACCTCTGCCTGCTTCAACATATTTAACAAGAAATCCATGTTTATACTGTTATCCTAAATTGGCGGAAGAATCAACTAAAGACACTTTTGCCAGGAAAAGAAACGTCTTTCTTTTTCAAACAATTAATCTAAAGTCACAAACTTCCCAGGATAAACTTTCCAACAAGATTTCGATTCTTATGGCTGGGGTTAAGTGAATCTAGACTTCTTGTTTAGAACAGTGATAATGTATATTTCAGGTGCCTCAAGCAAGAGTCAGACCAACAATGAATATCTGTACATATGCTTTGCGGTACCTTTATAGACTTGAGTGAAGCCAGATGAGACTATGCAACCAAAACAGGCAACAGAAAGGGGACTGGGCAAATGACTGCAAACCAGACAATGCAAGCGGGACGCACAATGACCTTGTCTGCTTTGGAGCAGCAAGTTGCTCGGTGGAATTTATGGAACATTCCGGAACGTGAAACACAGAAAGCAGAAAGCAATATTGTTCACCTATCACAGGACATATCTTTTGGTGACAATACATTTTTTTCAAAATTTGGTGACAATTTAGAAATGATTCATTTCTGTGCATTTTAAACATTTTGAGTGCAATTTATAAATGCTCATCATTCACCATAGCCAGACAGCACTGATTTCCTTCGCACTCTGTGAGTGCGACAGGAGTGACCTCTGCCTGCTACACCGCCCAAAGCTCACTCAGTAGCACTCCTGCCCAGCAGAGAAATGAAGCCCCCAGCAGCAGCAGCAGCAGCAGAGCAGCTCAGAAATGCCCAGGCAAACTAAAAAACAAACTAAAAAAAAGCAGCTTCTCGTCAGATCGGGTGGTGGTGGTGGAAGTAGGAAGTATAGTCATGGTGCTGGTGCAGTTGGAAGAATGAAAGGGGGGGGGGGAGTACATATACAGAGTCTGTCGAAGTCGTCTTCTTCTTCTTGGTCTTCTTCGCCCTTGCCGCAATGACCTTTCCATAATTCACTATTCCTCATTCCCGATTCCCCTTCATCTCGCGCCCCTTCGTCGTCCACCCCCCATATAGACGTGATTGGGGCGCAATCGTCGTCTTGTTGAATGCTCCGCCACGAATGTGAGCCCCCTGCTCAGCAGCACAGACTCGCAGCACCACCACCAGGCTTTTTCCCTGTGGCCAGCTGCAATGTAATCATCTTGTCCTGCTGCTTCAGAGAAACCCCCCTTCCCCCCCCCCCTTTACCCCAGCAGTAGCACTGCTGCAATTCGACTCATCACGACGAGTATTCTCTGCCTTTCCGGGGTTGCTGAAACTTGAAATTTTATTTATTTATTTTATTTTAATCTGGCTCTTTTGATGAGTGTTTCTTTACACGTGGTATCTTTCAATTTGACCTCTTACAACTCAACTGTCCTGCAATTAGAATTTGCTGAGAGGTCAACTCTTAATTCAACCTCATCTGCTGCACAATTCAACCTGTAGATGAGAGACACGCCATGTAGAAAACATGCCATTTGAGGTTGTCTCACAATTTAACCCCTTTTGTTGGGCATGCACGCCAGGTACAGTAAAATACTCAAATTCTTGGAAGTCAAAAGATATTCCCCCCTCCTCAAAAACACAGTGCCGCGGCGTCTTTGACAATAATTTCTCCTATCTTGGTTTGCATGATAAAACCTTATGAAGGTTAAATATAGCTGTTAGTATATAAACTGCTCCAATTCTATTACTCTCTCAGATTCAGTTTAGCTGTGCATTAATCAAGTTATCCTTGTTACAAGCCCAAGCTCGTGAAGTTGTTTATTTGCAAATTTATCCAAAATACAATTTACTCCATTAACGTAGGAATTCCAAAAAGGAATCCCGGTCCAGTCCCGGACTGATTTACTTGTTTTATTTTGTCTACTAAAAACACTTGACATCAAATTATATTATGGCCACTTGTGCCAAATACCTTTTTAAATTTGACCTTAGTTCAGCAACAGATTAGGGTAAAATTGCAAGGTACCACCTGCATATGCAAAAATGAATACAAGCATGCTTTTGAAGCAAAGGAATAGAAGTATAGAACCTCCATTTGTGCCAAACTTCTCCTCATCACCACTTGATGACATTTTCCCCTTTAAAATCAGTTCCAAGATTTCCCCGCAATTATTAACACCAATCACCAAACAACCCTGAAATTTTATTTAAACTTGGCAGCATTTTTGAGGCAAGGACGCAATGACAAAAACACAGACACAATAAAAGATTCCTTATTTACCTTTGCTGGAAAGCCAGAAACCCCTTTGTGGAAAATGTGAAAGCGTATATTCCAACCAAAAAAATCAATGACAACAAAAAATCAACTATGTCCCCAAAATGCGCAGAATATTTGCAGGCGGATTCCATTGAAGTGTAGTTGCGGCCTGGAGGAACAAGCACCACCTGATTAGCGCCCAGTGGGTGACTTGTCCCTTTTCATGAGGCCCTGGGCTCTGGGTCTCAACTCTGGACAACTGTGGACTGGTGTGCATCCAGTGGAACACTGAGGCTTAGGCTTGGAACCTGTCAATAATGGGATCCACTGCCACCCCCCCCCTCTTTTTTACTTCCACCCCCTCCTCCCTTACATATAAATAGAAACCCCTCCCCACTCATGTGACAGAGAACCGATTCTTTTCCAATTATAAAAGGATCTTCTTTTTTGCTGGTCCCACAGAACCTCAGCTTTGGCACCCATTCAAGATTCTGGGGGAATCAAGTCACTTAATGGAACTATTCTTCTTTTCTTGAAACTTCCAAGATGCAACTGTTTTTTGTGTGTGTTTATTTGTGATTGAACCAAAAGCCATAAAAATGGTGTCACATTTTACTCACATCACTTAGGTAGTCTGAGGATTGCAATTGTGCTTTTAATTTATATTTAATTTGTTCTTATTCAGCATATAATTTATCTTCACAAATGTTTAACCAAAAATTTGTGGGATTTTCAATCACCTCGGTGAACTAGTTTTATTTTTGCTCAAAACATCCAAAAACCAACAAACATTATTTTCGTCATGGCACACATTTTCTATAAAATTCTGTCACACATAGATTGAAATTGAGATTTAAATATGTTTTTTATTTGTTGATGGTTTCCTGTATGATTTTTTGCTAGAAATGTTTCAATCGAGCATGTGTTTTTTTGTGAATATATATCAAGTAACTTGGGGAAATTTTTTTTTCTCAAGACTTCAAAAATCCAACGGAGTATGTGTTTTTGCAAATGTACATTAATCTAGAAAATTCCATTGCAATTTTGAAGCAAACTTAGATAGACTGTTGATTGATATCAAAAATAGGCTGGAAAAATTACCTGCATTTAATTAGGCATAATATATTGCCTGAAACTACTGTGCATCAATCTTTTGGTTAGTATTTTTCCATGGGGTTGGTTGAAAGGCCTACATTTTTGGCTGAAAATTATAATTAATCTTTCCATACTAATCAAATGAAGTCATTAATCTTTAGGATTAGTTTCTTTCTGAATTCCAAAGGTATTTGTTGTTTGGGGTTAATTCTTCATCAGCAGGTGCATCCAAAGTTTGATGCGTTATATACAGGGATGATCTGGATTTTCAAGAGAATCTTGATTAATGTAGGTTTTTCGAGTGAAATTGAATATTTTATTTTCTAGTCCAACAGTTTTTTTCCGAAAAATTCTTCGTATATGCTGCAGGTGTGAGCATCGAGTATAGACACTTACGGGTTGGAAGGAATCTTTTCAATTTTCTTTTTTTTTCCGAATTGCATCTTCATTTTGTTCCTCGGATCCATTTATTTCTCCCAGGCATCTGCATTACGGTCTTCCACACAGGAAGCAAGTATTGAATTTCCTTGCGGATGAGCTTCATTGGGACAGACCAGCCCGGATGCTGGAATTTCCTCCAGGGTGATGAAATATGACCCATATTTCCAATAGAACCTGTTGTTGCTCCTGCAAAAAAGCCCAATTTTCCCCAGAAAGGGGTACCAAAAAGTTCTTGCCATCCCCTGGCAACTGAAGGAGCCATGAGAGGCATGAAGGAGGGTTGAACCAGTGTTGCCCAACCTTCTTGGAAAACTAAAATTTTTTGCTGGCTGGTAAATTAAACAAAAATGTTTGTAGACTGGCAAAGTGTCATGAAATTTTTGCTAACTTAAAAAAAGTTTTGCTTGAAAGACTTCATGGCTGGTCTTTAAAAATTTTCTGCTTTTTTTGCACAATCTATGAAGCAGCTATAGAGGGCAATTTTCTCAAAAAAATTAGAAAGATGGGCTTCACAAAAGGTTCAAAAAAATTAATATAATTTATTGCAGCATGGGGAAATTTGCCTGAAGTGTTATTAGGAGAAAAGCCAAAATTTATTTTTCTTGAGATAATTTCAACCTGTCATTGTTTTTCCAAAATTTTAGATAAAGATAACAGACTTCATTGATACTTTTGATAAATTTGTTATGCTGAAGGAAATTTACCCACAGACCAGTTCCAGTCCATGGACCATGACTTGGGGAACAGTGGGTTGAAAATGTTTGTCATTAGTTTAAATTTTAATGCATTCCCTGGGAAACCAATGTGATCTTTTTACTAATCAATTGAAAAAAAAACCTTTTTCTTAACAAAAATCACAAACTTAAGCAAATCCATGTAAAATATTTTGCAAAATAAGATAATATTGAACAAAAATAATCCAGCAAGGAAAGTGAAAAACTTATGAAGCAACCGTTGTACAGAGTTCAAACTTATTGAGGCAGATTTTGGGAACTTCCCCATTGGTGATCAGAAATTGAGGCCACTGGGTAGTTTGGATTTCTTGGCCTGAACCTGATCCTTGAGTAAAAAACTGTCAGTGTTCATCAGCACCTACGTTCCCAGTGCTGACCGGAATTTCTATAAGGAGCTAACCTGACATTTCTCTCTTCTCTGCTCTTCCCAGCTGTTTTTTTTTTCAGAAACGAACCAAGACTAAGTTGACTTTAATTTTCTTTTTCAATGTATCTCATCAAGTACAAGAAATTCTACTTATTTTCCCTTGTCTACAAGCAAAAAACCTGACAATTCCCCTACTTTATAAAGCTATTTTTATAGAGGTTCATATTTCAGGAAAACCAAGACTGAATGTTGATATAGTTTTTCATTGTGTTATATAAAGTACCAGATAATCCTACAGATCACTTATAGTCAAATTTAGAAGAACCTGCAGGTTAATATAAGGGTTCTACTGCAAAACTTCCTAACTCAAAAAAGTTCAGATGTTCTTGGAGTAATTCAGATAGGAACTGAACATGAAGTTGAGATTTAATGGGGGTATTATTTTTTTAAATTCTAGTGAGGTGAAAATCATAGTCTTGATCAACAAGCAGTCGACGAAGAAAGTACTTTCATTAGCTGTTTTTTAAGTTTCCTCTTTCAGGAAAAAAATCAGGGTAACTAAATTTTAAATTTACTTTTCAATGTGTTTCATGAAGTATTAGTGTACCAGAGTTTGCTTTATACGGTTCTGATCAATGAAGAACAAGCCAAAAATATATATCTAGTATCTCAATCGGTTTTCATGCTTTTTCACATCGAAACTGGGACAAAAATTATTTCATTGTTCTTTTCCAGTGCGTTCTAGGAAGTTCCAGAGATTCTACATGGAATTTTTCCAATTAATAAGCCACTGACCGGAAAATTCATCTGATTTTGTAATATTTTTTGGTAGTTTCTCTTTCAGAAATTAACCAGGAATACATTAATTTTAATTATTTCAGTGCATTTTATAGAGTCCAAAATATTTGATATATACTCTTGAGTCTTGATTGGTGAGGAATGAACAAAAAAAAATTCATCTGCCTTTGAAATCTATAATCAGAGGTCTTTTTTCATAAATGAACTGGGAATAATTAAATTTAATTTCCTTTTTGATTTATTTTCTAATAGACAACATATTTGATAAACAGTATTCACCTGATCAATTACCCACAGACTTTAAAAATACATCTGCATTTTTAAATCTATATCTTCAGAGGTCACTCTTTTAGAAATGAACTGGGAATAAATTAATTTCAATTTTTTAGATTCATTTCATATCAGATAAAAAATATTTGGTACAGGTGGTTCCTTCTATTTGATGTCCCAAAATTTTGACCATCCTGCAATTTGACAGTCAAATCTGCTGGTATTATTCAACCTCTTGCCCCACAATCTGACCTGCAGAGAGACTCAAAATGTCAAATTTGACATATAGAAAACATTGAATTTGACAATGGATTAGGCTTGAATTTCGGGGCACCACCTGTATATACTGTATACTCTTGAGAAGCAATATACTGTATATACTCTTAAGACTTCAGTTATTGTACAGTTTTACAATGTGGAAAGTATTTTCTTTTATTCTGGTATTCATACGCAGCTTTTTTCTCTTTTTCCCAATCCAAAGTGATTGAATGCATTTGAATGGATTTGGGTAGTGTGGGGAGCGGGTTTGGATGTGGGAATGTTGATTAAACCTTGTGAATGCTGTAAAGCAGAAAATAAAGCTTTCTGTTCATTCATTCATATACTCTTGATGAAAAAGCAACAGCTCCAGAAAATGCTTCTGTCTTTGTCATCTGTTTTCAGATGCTTTTTCATAAAGAAAAAGAAAGACTGAATTTAATTATAATTGTCATATTTAAATGGGCTTTATAAAGGTCAATAAAGTCCGAAAAAAGTAGTTGTGTCCGCAGTCATGAATTCCCACGCTGGACAAAACCCCGCTCTCGGACCCAACTCTGTCGTCCTTTTTTAACACATGTCCCGATGCATATATATACGTACGAATTATCGAACAAGAAAGAACGAAAGACACAGGAGCATATAATGCTGTGGGGGGTGGGTGGGAATAAGGAGGACAAGGCCTATCGCATAAATTAATAATACCCTCCCCACACCAGCGCACAATACTGGGCCAGGCGGCCAAAACCGAAGGCTTTTGTTGTGCCGGTGAAAAATGAGTCCACCAGCAGCATCACTTGTTGCAGCCTTCACTTATATGCTATAGCTCCTGATCATCAGGAACACCGCATTCAACAAGAAGGGTTCCTCGCAAGTTTTCTCCTCCTTGAGACTTGCTGGGGGTTGTGCAAATTTCACGCATGGGATTATTCTTCGTGGTGCAAAAAGAAAAAGTAGAGCAACAATTTCTATGCACAATTATAGCAAAGCTTCATTAAAAGCAAATTGCAAATTGCCTTGCAGATGAAAAACTAATATAAAAAACAAATTGCCCTGAGTTATTTACATAGTACGCAGAGAAAGACTTCGTTACATGAAGAACTTTAAGCTGTTGTTTTTTGTTCCCTTTCTTATTTCGCACCGTAAAATTAACTCACCTTTTACAGACTTTTAAGGACTTTTTGCATTTGTTGTCCTGGGGTTTTGCCCATTTTATGCAAGTGATTCTTTGTGCAAAAAAAGTAAACAAAAATTGCTATGCAGAATTTGCAATGCTTCATCAAAATAAAGTTCAACGCGAAATTTTTATGCGCCTCTCTAAAACAATGCATCCGTCTATAGAAATTTGACAAAAAGAAAACAATGAATCGAGACACTCTAATTGAGCGGAAAATGTCGGGCAATTCCTGAGAAACGAATTGTTGTCTTGGGATTTTGCAAATATTTTATGCATGTGATTCTTTGTGCAAGGAAAAAATAACAAGAATTAATATGTAGACTTTCGAATGCAAAATCAGAATAAACTATAGTGCGAAATTTTAATGCGTCCTTTCTGACGCAATGAACTTCTTGAAATTCGACAAAAGAAAACATAAATGCGTGTCTTTCTAATTGAGTGGAAAATGTCTAACAATTCCTGAAAAACGAAAGGTTGTCTTGGGATTTTGCACGTTTTATGCATTTGATTCTTATTGTCCAAAAACAATTCTACGCAGACTTTCGAAGGCCTTGGAAATAAATTTTATAGCGTGGATTTTAACGAGCCTCTTAATTTTAATACCTTGACTTTTCTCTGGAATCTAGAAAAGCAGAGGCTCATAATGAGCCTTCAAATGTTGGATTTCCCTTTTTTCAGTGAAAAGAATTCGCATATTATTTGGCAATATTTGGAACGGTGATTTCCCATTCTGCAAAATTTTCAAAAAAAATGTTCATAATTTTGGAGAGAAAAAATAAATACCAGAATAGAATGACGATGTGTCATATTCTTCCTGGACATCAAGAAAACACATGCTTTGTTCAATTTTTTGAAAATTCTTATACTTTGAAATTCGTCTTTTGAATGCAGCGAGTTGTATCATCTCGAATATATAGAAAAGCAGGCTTATAATAAACCTTTAAATGTTTGCATTTTCAGTGAGTAAAGTCACATAATCTTTGGTAATATTCAAAAGCTAATCTTCCTTTCTACAGAATTTCCAAAAATCTTCATAATTCTGTTGAGAAAAAATAAATATTAGACAAGAACGATGATGCGTCAAATTATTTTTTGAAAACACGAAAGATTAAAGTCCCAAGAAAATGTGTGCTCTGAGCAATTTTTCTGCTTTAAGTTGATGAAAATGACGCTCAAATTTCGAAATTCTGATTTCCAAATTAATGTATAGAAGATGAGCCTTCAAACGTGGGCTTATTAACTCTTTTCAGAGTGAATCAGTGAATGAATGAAAGTCACGAGTAATTTGAGAGCTGATCAAAGAGCGAGTCGA
>CAJPEX010000183.1:0-148475 GCA_905338405.1 Notodromas monacha | reverse complement strand
GACGGTTCAAGAAGCAAAGGTATTTTTACAAAAACCCAAACAAATCGAAAAATTTGGAAAAAACCCATCAAATAAAGTAACGTGTGCTAGAAACGTTGATTGATCGTGTGAAAGAGTTTTTGTGTAATACTATTGTATATTTAATTTTAATTTTACTTATTATTGTATTCATACAAGTATAGTTTTTCTTAACTCAATACTTTTATGTCAGACTCTAAATCCAATGAATCGTTAACCTCTATTCAAAAAGCCAAATTATATAACAAAGAAATTACGGAAAAGGCTTTTGCATTAGTATACGGGGATTCCCCAGAGTCTATAATACTCAAAGAATTCGTTAAACACTCTAACGTCCAACTAGTCTTACCTGTTAAAAGACCAGAAGACTTCAAAACACCTGAAGAGACCAAGGTGCGTAAAAAAGAAGATCCTTTTAATTTAAAGAGTGACGAATAATTGTTACTAACCCAGGACAATTAAATATTGTACTTAGTGTATAATATTTAAGCGACCTTTCTTTATCACTTGCCCCTACTAACCGACATATCACATATCCATAAAAAGCAACCAATTATAGTATAAACTTCAATAATAATGGCAAATGGCAAACAAAATCAATTTGAAGAAACCCTTGAAGAAGGGTTAGATGCTACAATCATTACACCCCAAAACCCAGGTATCTTACCTTCACAACATCCTAATACATCTGCATCACAATTATCAAAGTTGGCAGCCACTTCTCTGGATAATAACAAGATGCCTCCCGAATTTCTCCAGTTAGCACCATCTGACCAAATCAATTTTCTACAACGATCTATTCTTGAACGCCGTCAAAGGATAAACCAACTACAAAAGGAATTACCAAACGCTGGACAAACCCGTAAGGATATGATAGAAACACAGATACTTCAACTGGAATTTACTATTTCGGATCTAGAGAAATTAGAAAAGGATACCAGTGCTAGTCTAAAAAAGATACAGGAAGCCCAAAAGGAATTAAGCGATAGGAATAACGCATTATTGGCACAATTCATCCAAGATCAAGCAATAGAAAAAACTATTAATCTTGCAGAAACTACGGAATTGAAAAAAGCAATAATGACTAATACTCTTTTGGGTACTTTAGACACTCCTACTCCCGAAGAAATGGTCATATGGAATCAATCACAGGGCCAAAGCTATATCCCTCCTAATATTCAGACTGCTAACGCTTTCATTAGTAACTTACCTGTATTTTCTGGGGAATGCAATACCATAGCATGGAGTGCCTGGTATTCCCGATTTTTAACATTACTTCAAGCTAATCCGATGAATGATCAGCAAATTAAAAACCTGCTACTTTCCAAAGTAAATGCTAAGGCTAATAATTTAATAGAATCTGAAACTGGATTACGTCATAAACCTTATCAGGTTATTATTCGATTTTTAAGAAATTATTTTGAACCTAAAAACTTTGCTGACGGAATAGCCACTCTAGACCATATCAAACAAGGCATAAACAAGAAAGTTCAAGACTTTTCACTGCGTTTAAATTTAGCAGCAAGTAGACTGAATACTGATTACATTCCAGAAATAAAAGTTCTAAGACAAGAAGGTGTAAAAACGTTTGTTACTAATCCAACGTATGAGCAAGAAGTGATAAGTTCACAGTGTTGAAATAACTTCTTGTCAGAAATCAAACTTAACAAATTTATTACTGGATTACAACCCCATATACAAGAAAGAATGGCAGAAATTCCCGATAATTATGACGCAGCCGTGGAGTCAGCTATTAAGATTGAAAGAATGTTAATAACTACTGGACGTCTTGTCTACTCATGTGATACTTTCCAACTCAACATTAAAAGAGGTAATGGAAACTTTAATAGACATACTGCTATCCCTAATAAACCCAATTTTACTCAGAAGGTGTACAATGCAAACAACGAACCATGTTATGGTTGCGGACTGCATGGCCATTACATAGCTGAATGCCCGCATAAAGTACCCTGGAATAACCAACAAAATTATAAGAATGCGTCCCAAAATATAATAAACAGTCAACAAAATAATCGTCTACCTATGAGGCGATCCAATCGACCTCCTATGCGCCGAGGAAATAACAATTTCCAGCGATATTCTTCTAATAATCAAATCCCGTACAAAAGGACTTTTCCCCCTAAGGGTCAAAGAGTGAATTCCCAACCTTCATCCCAAAATAGGCAAGGCAATCCTTCAAGAGGAAACAATAATAGAGGAAGGATTGTATCTAGAGGAAGAACAGGGAATTCCAATAGAAGACCTATGGGAAATACCCGACGTGTCTATTATAATGTAACGGAGGATCAAAGAAGTTATCAGAATAATAATCCTACGGAAGAATATAATGAGGAAGATGATTATCAGTACTCTGAAGAAACTTTAATTAATCTTGATGAAGAAACAGACGAAATGACTGAAGAATTCGGATACTTAAATACCAACGATGAAAATAACGAAGAATATGATCAATATTACGACCAAGATCAAGACGACCAATATTATGTCGAATCTAACTTTTATAATGAATATGATTACAATACATCTAACAATTCGGGAAACGATTACTAACTGGAGACGTCTCTCTTTCACGTCTACCAGTTATTACGATCTCTATCAAGAAAGAGGATCCCCCTTTACGTTTCCTCATCGACACAGGATCAGAAATATCTATTTTGGATTCTTATTATAATTCTGATCCCACCTTTCCCAGTAATGTAATAATCAATACGCTACAAGGAAATAGTATTTCTGTTCTCGGATCTACAGAAAAATCTTTATATAACGAAAACAAATTTATCAGTAATATCTCGTTCCTTCTTATAGATCGCCCTTGTACTCCAAATTTTGTAGGAATATTAGGAACCAATTGGTTAAGAGATAATGCCGTTCGAATTTGTTATAAAAACAAAGAAATAAAAATTAACGATCATAAAATACCTTTTGAATTAAAAGACTCCGTTGAAATAACTTCTCGGTTTATTCAAGATAAGGATCCTAATTTTAAATTATACCCTCTATCCAAGCAAACTATTGCCCCGTTGTCACAACAAATAATTAAACTAAAGATGTCAAAAGACAATTCTAAAATCTTAAATGGAAAAGATATATTAATCAATCCTTTAATTGATTCTAAAGGAAATTTGATCATAGGAAGATCACTCTCTACCATAAATTCTCAGGGTCATACATTTGCACTTTGTATTAACTTAACAGAAAATGAACTAACTCTGGACCCTAGTTACACTCTTGCTCACGCAGAATTAATGGATGATGACGCTCTAGTTGCATTGTCTTTCACCAAAAATATTCACGATAAAATAGTACATATACACGGTAAAGAAGAGGAATCAGAAAAGACAATTACTTCCATGATAAAGAACGCTTTAGAACGATNAAAAATATTCACGATAAAATAGTACATATACACGGTAAAGAAGAGGAATCAGAAAAGACAATTACTTCCATGATAAAGAACGCTTTAGAACGATCAAAGTGTCCTGAACATCTTAAAGGCGAAGTTAAGAAATTATTGACTAAATATGCTACCGTTTTAGCAAGAAAAACGGATAAGCTAGGATTATGCAATATATATAAACCTACTATTCCACTGGACACAGACAAACCAGTGTATACTAAACAATATCCTACCCCTTATAAAATGAGACAAGTATTAGACCAGTTTGTAGAAGATCTAATAAAACAAGGAATAATAACTAATTCAACTTCACCTTATAATTCACCCACTCTAATGGTTAAGAAAAAGGACGGAGGCTGGCGAATGGTAGTCAACTTCAGAAAATTGAATGACCACATCATAACGGATCCCCATCCGCTGCCCCGCATCCACCAAATCTTCGAAGAATTAGGCAAGGCTAAGTATTTCACAGCTCTCGACCTATTACACGGTTTTTACAATCTAGAAATACATCCCGACGAACGACATAAAACTGCTTCTCTACACCCTTGAATAATAACTAATTCAACTTCACCTTATAATTCACCCACTCTAATGGTTAAGAAAAAAGACGGAGGCTGGCGAATGGTAGTCGACTTCAGAAAATTGAATGACCACGTCATAACGGATCCCCATCTGCTGCCCTGCATTCACCAAATCTTCGAAGAATTAGGCAAGGCTAAGTATTTCACAGCTCTTGACCTATTACACGGTTTTTACAATTTAGAAATACATCCCGACAAACGACATAAAACTGCTTTCTCTACACCCTCCGGACATTATGAATTCATTCGACTCCCTATGGAATTAAAAAACTCTCCTAGCATTTTCCAACGTATGATGAATTTAGTATTAGATGGATGTCTAGGCAATTACGCCTTTATCTATATTGATGATATAGTAGTGTACTCCCCTGATGCTATATCACATGTAACTCATCTCAATAATGTCTTCGATAGACTAGAACAATCAGGTCTGCGAGTCAAATTCTCAAAATGCCAATTCTTTTTAAATGAAATAGAATATCTTGGTTTCCTAATCAGTAATAAAGGAATTCGTATCACTGAAGAAAAACTAAAAGCAGTTAGAGAATTTCCAACGCCCGTTGACGTTAAAAGTGTTAAAGCCTTTTTGGGTTTGACCGGATATTTTCGAGCCCACATAGAGAACTATGCTGTATTAGCAAAACCCCTACATAATTTACTAAAAAAGGATTGCAAATTTAAATGGACAAATGAAGAGGAAGATGCCGTGCAGAGTTTAAAACAATGCTTAATGACAGCACCCGTCCTGGCATTTCCTGATTTCAGTAGAGAATTTATTCTTACAACCGATGCATCCAATATTGCCATTGGTGCAGTATTAACCCAAAAAAGTGGAAAACACGAAAACCTAATAGGATGCGTATCAAGGTCTCTAAATTCTACAGAAAGTAATTATCCTAATACCGATCGTGAAATTCTTGCAGTATTCTACGGAGTACAGAAATTTAGGTCTTTCCTTTGGGGTTATCCCTTCATTATTAAGACCAACCATATAGCAATTCCTTTTTCGTGCAGAGTTTAAAACAATGCTTAATGACAGCACCCGTCCTGGCATTTCCTGATTTCAGTAGAGAATTTATTCTTACAACTGATGCATCCAATATTGCTATTGGTGCAGTATTAACCCAAAAAAGTGGAAAACACGAAAATTTAATAGGATGCGTATCAAGGTCTCTAAATACTACAGAAAGTAATTATCCTAATACCGATCGTGAAATTCTTGCAGTATTCTACAGAGTACAGAAATTGAGGTCTTTCCTTTGGGGTTACCCCTTCATTATTAAGACCAATCATATAGCAATTCCTTTTCTGAGTAAACAACGACACAATGATAGTCAAAGAGCCATTAAGTGGTTTACCATTTTAAATGAATTTAATTATAAAGTAGAATACAAGAAAGGAAAAAATATCCCCCATGCCGATGCACTGTCTAGA
This sequence comes from Notodromas monacha, assembly GCA_905338405.1. NCBI lineage: Eukaryota > Metazoa > Arthropoda > Ostracoda > Podocopida > Cyprididae > Notodromas > Notodromas monacha. The sequence continues at coordinate 143,021 of CAJPEX010000183.1, read as the reverse complement.
TATCCTCCCATTAACAAAATATGCAATTATCTAACCCCTGCTTTCTTTAGTGAAGAAATTACTCCCTACATTCCTTTAGAAATTATATTACAATATTTAATGAGAATACCTAAACAGGCCCCACAATATCAAGGCTTACTTCCTCAAAACATTTGTATCTAACCCCTGCTTTCTTTAGTGAAGAAATCACTCCCTACATTCCTTTAGAAATTATATTACAATATTTAATGAGAATACCTAAACAAGATTGGCCAAAAGGAAAAGGTTTCTTTACGAAAGAGAAACTTTTGTATAAGGAAACAGAAAGAGGAAATAAATTATGGATTCCCCCGAATCTCAGAAATTATATCATTAAATTATATCATGAACCTCCTGCCGTAGGTCACCCAGGTGAAGATAGAACTCTCTTCGCATTAAAAGAAAATTTTTACTGGATAAATATGGACAAAGATGTATCAGAATTCATACGAAATTGCAATACTTGTCAACGTTACAAAATATATAAGCATAACTCTCCAATGTATCCGATGCCGATACCCAACAAATGTTTCGAGGAAGTAAGCCTTGATATTGTGGGGCCTGTTCCCCAGAGTTCCTCAGGAAATAAATATATTTTAGTGATCCAAGACCGGTTGTCATGATGGATTTCCTTTATACCTCTCTCCAATGCTGGAGCAGATTCTGTTACCAAAGCATTTTTAAATCATTGGNTCCCTAATGATAAAGGTATAACAACTTCTTCTAAACAATCAAACAGTTTATCTCCCATAAGAAACTTTGTCGCAAATAAAGGAATAACCTTCTCAGAGAAATTTCCCGTATGTATACCACAATCTAAGTGGACAATAGAAAGATTAACCCCTATTGGAATATTTCAATCAAAAACAAATACGCTTATTGACAATTTAGTTCAATATTTAGTATCTATTTCAACTCCAGCGTATGGACAACAAGTACCAAACGTTGCAAAAGCCCTACAATCTGCCATAAATAAATTAACATTATTAAGTACCGCTTTTTACGATAAAGCCTTTATTTATGCCCGCCTTCCATCACATCCTTTTTCTTATTTTAACATAAACCAACTCGAGAAAAAATTAAAGGAGATCCCTAACAATCATAATCCCAATTTTGAAGAAAAACGTATTTTAATATCTCCTTTAAAACCCGAAACCATATTTGCAAATATTGAAACCATAATCCTAGAAGTCCTAGCAATGAATGATACTACTAGAGAAGGAATGTCTAACGGTGCATATGAATCATTGACCATGTCAATGACCTCTCAAATAAATACTTTAAATTTAATCTTACACACTGTAATAAATGATATAGAAAACCGGAATGATTTAAAATTCCCACAAAATTTAATCAGCCCTAATAATATACGATCAGCGCTTGATACTTTCATCAACGTAGAAAAAAGTGTATTAACTACAGCAGAAACTATCAATATAGTTCACACTAATCCTTTGTCAATTGGTGTATTTCATGGTTGTCATACCAACTCTAGTTCTGTGCTGCCTGATACTTGTGTTTTCCATTCATTGATCGTGATCCCAATAATTACAGAATCCTCATTCTTTAATTTGTTCCAAATATATAATTTACCAATATCGCAAGAAACCTATTTAGGAGAACCAAAATGGAAAAAGGTTTTCCTTCCGTTCTCGTATGTATTAGCCCATAATGATAAATATTTCGGATTAAACGAAAATCACCTACCTAACTGTATTCAATCGATAGATTTACCAACTCTAGTTCTGTACTGCCTGACACTTGTGTTTTCCATTCATTGATTGTGATCCCAATAATTACAGAATCCTCATTCTTTAATTTGTTCCAAATACATAATTTACCAATATCGCAAGAAACTTATTTAGGAGAACCAAAATGGAAAAAGGTTTTCCTTCCATTCTCGTATGTATTAGCCCATAATGATAAATATTTCGGGTTAAACGAAAATCACTTACCTAACTGTATTCAATCGATAGATTTCTCTTTGTGTCAAATATGTAAATTTAAAGATATTCCTAACCACGTTTTAGATGGGTGTACTATAGCCATTTTACAAAATGACAATAAAACCAAAATAGAAAATACCTGTAAATTGGAAAAAGTAGAAACCCCCAGAAGTGAATTCATTCGATTAGATCAATATGAATTTGCTTTCGTAAATCCAAATAAAGGAAGTATAAATCAATATTGTAATAATCAAGGTAATGGACCTACTCAAAACTCTTACGAATTACCTCATTCAGGAATTCTTAAATTTCACAATTCGTGTAGATATACATTAGTAAATGGTCCTTTAAACGATATAATTCCCATTGTTGAAGTTTAAGGTGTGGAACTTAAGGCAATTACAGAAATAGTTCAGGAAGAAATGCCTCAAAAAGTAATTCAAGATATAAGTGAGATACAACTACATTTTAGAGATTTTGGACATTTTTACCTGATAGGATTATCTTCTACTTCATTGATAATTCTTATCATTTTATTCTACTTCTGCTATGCAAAAATAAAGGTGATAATTAAAAGAAGACAAAGTAGAAGAGAACAGATGCAAAATAATGTAGAATCAATAGCATTGACCACACCCTCAAGAAGATTTTATCTCAAGTATTGGATGATCAAACTCCGTTATACAGACAAATGCATGTCCCAGCAATTCTATTAAACATGCTGGGCTATGGCTTGTCAGTACCACAGAATTCTTCTCTATATTCGAATATACGCTCAGGTCAAATTTCAGCTAACGGAACAAACAGGGGATGTTTCAGTATTTCTTTCAACATATACCGTGAACATCCACTGGTCCCTCCATTGAGCCCTTATCCTAGACGTGCCAGGGATTCGAACCCCAGCTCAGAAATGGGCACGCTGAAGAGTGAAGATCTGCATACAGGGTATACCACGCATACATTGGACGAATAAGCAAAAGTTCGGAGAACAGTTTTAAGTTTTAACGTTTCTGAGCAATTTCCAACCTTTTCAATAGAAAACAGGAAGCAAGGACCCCCACTTGTGAAAAGAACGCCAAAACGAAACCGGAGGCCTGCGCAATAAACGAGGCCAACACGGCACTGCCGAATTACACGCGCCTGCGCAATAAAATGCACCCCTCACTCTGTCTGCCCGACAAAAGGCAGGAGAGCGTTTCAGGGCTAGCTTTTCCAAAATCGTCGTAGCATCCAATTTATAGACTCAAGAAAGCTTTTCTTTTATTTCTATTACTCAAAATTCAAGAAGTGAGAATTATACCAGGTCCGTGTATATATGTGTTTTGTGTATTATTGTTTATTGTAAGACACAACTAGAGTGACTCAAGTTGTGTGATTGTATATTTCATGTTGCGAAACAATATATGTTTTTATAACAAAAAGAAGAAAAAACACAAAGTCGTCTCTGCATATCATAATATATATTTTCGATACTCTCAACAAACACTAATATTCCTCAGCGCCGAACAAAAAACCCTTCATTATTCCACGTTCACCGCATTTTCTTGATCCTCGGACGAATGCACCGCACTGTCGGTATCTTCGATATTAACCGTAGGTAAATCTATTTTTCTAGAATATTTAATAACTTTGCGAACGCCCAAAGCAAGATTCGCTTGATAATCCATGTTTTCCACGCGACACTTTGTTGTTACTTTTACTTTACTTTTCCTAATCATACCCTCTCCACTTAAAATCGACGTTTGAGATGGATACCGCGGTAACACCTGTTTGTCCAGAAGAGGCAAATTATCTAAGTCAACGTCTTCAAAACCACCTTGATTTGTGTCTTCTTTGGTTGACCCTTCTTCCTTTGTGATGACGTTTGCCTGCTGGTTGTCCACTCCTCGCGCTCCTTCAAAGACGATCCCTTCTAATTCGATGCGCTCCTGACTCCTGGGACGAGTACGCAACTGAAAAAATGCAAATTATTTTTACATTTGAAAATTATTACTTTTTGTGTGACTCACCTGTGTGTACCGATGACGCGCCACCGTGTACGACCAATATACGACAGCTGTCGTACACCGGCCAAAAATCACTCCAAAGATCACCAACCCGACTACAATCCATGTTGACATTGAGGCAGAAAACGGTGTAGTCGTCCAAGACCTCTCACTTGACTTCGTTTCTGTTGAGACAGTCACTGTCTGGCGCTTGACCTCAGGATACGTCATTTCCTCTATGGCAACAAACGTTACAACAGCCACGTTGGAAAACGAAGAACTTGCCGTTGTACTTATTGTTGGAAATGCTGTCGTTGATGGCGTGGTAGTCCCCGTTGAAGATTCTGATCTTGAAACACCGTCACCTTCTACACCGAAGCATTCACCGCCTACCAATTCAATCTTGTTGCTGCTCGACGCTCCGACACAGGAAACGTTGCCGTCAAGAATGACCATCTGTGCATATTATTTTACTGTTCACATTTTTTCGTAATGTCGCGAATTTAATTCCTTACCGAAATTCCGTTAAACGACGCGCAGTCCATATTCAATTCCTTTCCATCTAATTTGACAATCCCATCGTACGCATACGCGTTACGGACACCCTCCTTGCAAAGGTCCTTACAGGTCCATATTCCGTTAATTAATTGACAATTGACTTCTTCACTTTGAGATTTTACCAGAGTATTAAAAAGTATGCAGAATCCAATCACCAAGAATCGCAAAGCTAGCATTTTGAGAAAACGGGTCGGAGATGATGTCAGTAACACTCAACATTCACTGGGTCAAAGCAGAGAGACGAATGGGAATCAATACCTTACCTTTGTGCAGAGAATCGTCAAAAAACTTCGCTGATAACAGCAAACAAAGGCATCGCTATTTTTTGCACTTTTTCACACTTCGAGTTCGCACTTTGGCTTAGAAAAGCATGCTTTTCTTTTTTGTGCCGGGTGATTGTTATCAGTGTGACAAAATATGACAATGCTTGGGAAGTACCCCGAAGCGAAACTTTCAGGTGATCCTTTGATGCATTGATTACTTTGCAACAAAGTAATATTATATTCCCGATGTTTAATATTCTAGACAAAAGTTTGTTAACCAAAAAGTTTGTGAACTGAATTTTATTTTTCCATAGACTTCAATGGGAAAGAATTTAATGCATTAATTAGTGAGACAATTGAACATGAAAAACTGAAGATCACTATAATTAGAATAAGTTTTTTGTGGCATCTGGTATATGTGCCCAGAATGTTTTTACACCGTTATATGGAAGTTGCACTGCTAAACAATGATTTTAAAAAGCTTGACATTCAGAGAGACACACACTGAAGAATACATGTCAGGGGAATATGAAATTTTTTTCTTTAATGCTGCATGTGAAGATTGTTATCAGTGTGACAAAATATGACAATACTTGGGAAGTACCCCGAAGCGAAACTTTCAGGTGATCCTTCGATGCATTGATTACTTTGCAACAAAGTAATATTATATTCCCGATGTTTAATATTCTCTCTGCGTCCCGAGACGCCTCGACAGCAACATCAACTCTTATCCTTACCCATATCGAGATCTACTTCATTATAAAACCAAATGATCCTCTCCGCCCCAAAACCCTGTTGCTGACCAGATCTCTTGAAGATAGAAGCTCTTTTCCTTGTTCTTTATTCCGCCGGTCAATATACGGATCAAAGTTTATATAAATCATTGTTTTTGCCTGCGCGAGTTCAGTGTTGTATGCAACCTCGTAAGGAGACGAGTACGTTGATAGAAATATATCTGTTGAAGATATATACGGACTCTATACTTATTCAAAGGCTGAATATTGGACACTTAAAGAAGTTTCCCGGACATCAAGGAGAGAACTTAAACGTATAACAGTTGGAAGGTTTCCTAAGTTAAAGTTAACAAGGAAGGCAACAAGACACATTGTCAAATTTTATTTAATTTTTGGAAACCGGACAACAACTTGAATTACTCAAAAGTGAAAATGCCCCACCTTGCCTTCATTAAACATTTATTAACAGTGGCATAAATCCGAAAACAATGTGAAAATGAATCTAAATAAAAAATTTCCAAGTATATGCTCCAACATAAAACTCAGTGCATTTGAGAATAATTTGAATTGTTTGGTTAGGATAGGAATGGGCACAAAATTATCAGTTGTTCAACTCATGGTACAAATAATGTACATATCATAAGAAATGCATGATGATGAAGTATGTGTCTGTGTTAAAAACAGAAATTTCTCATAATTTCAACTTTAACTTGTATTGCATGTCAAAATTGCATCCACTTATTTCATTTATTTAAAAAGCCACCTAATTTTAACCCATGCTGTGTGGATTACTTGCAATATTCTAAAAAATGTGCCCATCCCATGAGCACTTGAAAAAAAAATTGCATTTCTGAATGAATGCTCAAGTGAGGAAAAAGTTCAATACAATAATTTATTCCAATCCTGCCAAAAAGTTTGATTAAGATTTATAAATTGTCTTACATTTTTACAGTGTCATCATTGCAAAAAAACTTGCAGTGTTCACATTGGAATGTAGTGAGAGGCTCCACAAAAAAGCAAAGAGAAATAACATTCAGCAACTTGGAAATATCTTGATTCCCACAAAAATGTTTACATAGAGTATAGACTACATAGAGCAATGGACAATCTAGAAAATACATATTGAAACTGTAAATTTTCTAAATGTATTCAAATCTGGTAAGAATTCAAGATGAAGACATATTTTTCCACTAATAGATACACGGGATATGTAAAGAATATCAATCTCAGTTTGCCACACTCCAGCTACCAGAATTCCTCATAGAAAATATGGCTTGGACAAGATTCTCTTGGCTTGGTGCACAGTAGAAAATTGCAGGGGGATATCTTCCTTTTTCCCAGGATGCAAGGGGAAAAAGGTTTTTTTTAGGGGTGTGTTCAAAAAGAATCTTCATTTCAAAAAAGAGACATTTGGATTTATGGAACCCAGAACAATGACAAAAGGGGAAGGGGGATAAGGAGGCACAGCAGGGAATGAATTAAATAAAATTAATTTTATAAATCACACTTGTTTATAAATCACTGATTTTTTTGAAATAAGATATTATAATTTTCAAACAACATGGAAATCTCTTCAAAAGATTTTTGAAGCCACCACAGGCTTTTGAAGTGGGGACAGGACTCACAGGCGAGACACTTTCATACCACCACCAGGGCATGACTGGAATTGAAATCTTTGATTGGATTTTTCCTTCCTATGATGTCTGTGACTCTGCATTTTCTGTTTTTGATAATAGGCCTGGATATATATTTTAATACAGGAAGGACTGTGTTCTCTCAACCAAGAACATGTCCATGATTTGGTTTCCTGTTAAAGGGTTTTTATGTGCATTCACATAGAAACCAATTTAATTCAAGCACAATGCACTGTGCTTGAATTGATTTAGTGACCTAATTTTTAAAATCTTTAATACTTTTCTCTTTTCTGCTTTTGCAAACTTTTCATACTCTCTCAAAAGTTTGAATTCCCAGCTTGCGGAATTTTGGATTTGAAACTTGGGGAATTTCATTTTTGAATTCTCAGGGGGCCTATTTGCCTGGTGGGCCTAATGCTACAGCATCAATAGCACCCACCTTAATCCGGCCCTGGTATCAGGACAGAATTTTGAGTTTAAAGTGTACATAACTGCAATTGTCAGTATGTTTGAAAAACTGTATCTTGGGGTCACACTAATTTGTTGGAATTATGCTTCAGGTTGGGTTATTTTGTTTATGCCCCGCTTAGGAAAATTTACTCCATTGTATAAAGAAAACATGTGTGAAAAGACATAAGCATTCACTTTCCTTTTTCAAACTAGGCTACCATTGTAGAGAATTTTTTTTTAATTGGCTGCACCTGCTCTTAAGCCCACTCAGTGCTTATGATAGATTGTCATCAATAATATAAACTTTCTCAGGTATATATTCAATATTTAGTTCTTCTTCAAATAGGCATGAAGGGGTGGGGCTATAAATGATAATTTAAAGTAAATCATTCTGGATTTTTTTTATGTATTTAGTGCAGTCAACCCTTCATTTATGTGCCACCCATTTTATTGTCACCCTGCATAGTGCCACAAATTTCCCTGGAACAAATCTCCCTCAGTTTGGTTCTTCTTGGAAACCCAAATTTAGTGCCAAATCACTTAGTGCTGCAAAATATGCAAAAATCAGAGAAATTGTGGCATATCCCTTAGGGAAATCATCAGGTTTTCACTGAGAATTACATGACCATGTGCAGGGTAATTTAATTTTTTTTATCCACGCATAAACTGGGTGGCTGTATTTGAATTTCCAGCACAGCAAAGAGCATCTGAATAACTGGGATATTCACTCTAAACAAATTTGAAAATCCCTCCACCCGATATTTGAATTGTGTACTTTCATTGAAAGGCATATATACAGGGCTGTAAAAAAAAGTTTCACTCCTTTCCTTGAAACATTCTTTGCAAAATATACACAGTACTAGAAAAAAATTAAAATGTAGTGAAAACAGTTCATCTTAGCCTCAAATTTTTTTGTGAGCTTCTATTTTCATAATACGGATTCCATAATGGTCCAGAAATTCTGCAGAACAGCCTGTTTTCCATATAGTAAAAGCCCTCAAATGAATGTTCTTCTGATATAATATCCCTGATTTAATGTCACCCTGGCTTAGTGCCACAAAATTTGCCAGCACAAACAATGGCCCAACAATGGGGGTTGACTCTGGTGGTTTGGAATTGTGCAGAAAAGAAGTTCTCATGCCTTGTTTAGATTGTCACACATTCAAGGACATCATACATTAATCAACAAAAGAAGTTGGTTGGTGCATGGCCAACCCCAGGATTTATTTTTAAAGCTGTAAAATCGCAAGATATTATTCTCCACCAAAGAATTGTTTCCCAGGTTTTTTGAAGAGGAAAAGGAGAAACAATTCTGAATCTCCAAGGAGGTTAAATTGCTTCCAAATTTGGCTGTTTTCTTGTCAATGTTTTACTCCTTGTGCCTGTGCTTTATTGCAGGTATGTGTTAGTTCTCCCCTCAAAAGCTGCATTGGCTCTAAATAATTGTCAAGTTTTTTTTCCTCTGGAACACAGTTATTTTTCTTACAGGAATACTGTACACTGTAGTTACTTGATTAATGGGGTAACATTTCCTGGGCCACTGTGGAACTTAGAGCCAATGCTATTGTTCAAATCCATTTTCCAGTACAGTCAACCCTCAGTTAACGTTCCGTTTGCTGAATGTTTTTTCACTTAACCTTCCTGGTCCTGTGAGAAAAATCCCCTCACTTAACCTTTCAAAATCCGCTTAATGTTCTGCAGTTGTGCAGCACCTGGTGATAAATGTGGATGCTTCCCTCCCTCCCTCCTGTACATTTTCTTGAATGTGACTTTTTCCACAGCTTTAAATGTGTTTCCTTTGGGGTGGTGGGGTGTTACAATTATTTTATGAGCAATTGCAGTGTCAAACACTGAATTTTGGGTGCTGACACTTAGACCTTTCCTTGTTTAAAATGAATCTCTGATTTTAATTCTCACTTCTTGACACCAATGAAAAACTTACATTACCGTCACGTATTTCGAGTCAACAACCTTATGTGAGAAACTAATTAAAATTTCTGAATTTTACCTTTAGAAAATTTTACCTGACACCAATTAAACGTTTCTCCCTTATATCTTAAGGGAGAGACTACCTTGCTTAATGTTTTTTTCAGTTAACGTTTTTTCCCTCTGCACCAACTAAAAATGTTAAGCGAGGGTTTACTGTAAAGTATATTATTCCTAACACATCCAAATGAATTTGTCTTGAATTTTGAATTTGTCTTTGGATCAGAGGTTTTGATTGTAAGGTTAAGACCATTTGATTGCCTAATTGCAATTCTTCCTTGTCTGAAATATTTTTGCACAATAAAATTATCACAAATTATCCAGTTTCAATCACATGGATAACCAAATCCTTTGCCCAATTACACGCTTAATATTTGGGAGTTCGTTGTCAAAAATCCTGTCCAAAATAAATTCGTAAAGAAATATGGTCCACCTCGTGTTAGTGATCAGCTTTACTAGCGGTTTCTCCTTTAGGATCGCACGAATGCATACAAAATCGTTTCACTTATGCCCTCACATCACACAAACCTTAAGTTAACCGGTTTCATTTCCCCTAAAAAAAAAAAGGATTTTTTTTTCGCCTGCTTGCTGCCCGCCGAATCCAAAAGCGCAAAAAAGCCGCCCTTTTTCTTGTTTCCCGGTTTCATAAAAAAAAAAACCGGCTGAAAAGAATGACATTCCATCAACAGCAGACACGCAGAACGTAATAATGTCGAAATTCACAAAGGTAACACACATGAAAATGAGTCGAATTTAAGGTTCCAAGTGAATGGAAGGTCACCTTTTTTTTAAAGCAAAAAAAAAAAAAAAAATCTGAAGTTACACATGATGATGAGGAAAGTTAATATTTGCATACCTTTTTTTTTGTGCACCTTCTCTGACTGACCCCCGAATATAAGAAGAACAGATTTTGACAAGCCGACGAAAAGAAAAGATATACTGTACCGTATTTTTTTTTGCCCAAAATTGAGACAAAATGATGCCTACACATCAATATGTTACTGGACAGTTTTTTTTTTCTTCTTTTCTTTCGCAGAACTATCGAGGATTTGAAGTTACTGGATGCGGCTCGTCATTACATTAGATTTTTTCTTTGTTTAAAAATACCCTGTTTTTAACACATGGAAGTATACATCGCGGTGTTTTTCTTTTTACTTCTTTTTTTTTTTTACATGACAGAACAGCACAAGGGAGCAGCGCAGCAGACTGGCAAGCAAACTGGGACAGCAACGGCGCCCTTCTTCTCCTTGGATTTCGATCGGGACTTGTACTTGTAGCTGCCTCTGGACATTTCTGCTTCACCACTCATCCACAGTGGAACAGCCTGTATGAGAGAAAGAGAGAGAGTAAAAATAAATTATTCACAGACATTTGGAACTCAAGTTTCTGTAAGTCAAAAACCTATTGATTGAACCCTTGCTATAGTCAGTGCAGTACCACAAGTGAGCATAAAAATTTTCTGCTGGAAGAGAAAATTTATCCAACTTTTTCCTGACATAGGCCTTGGCTTCAGTGCTTTTCATATACTTGGCCAAGTAAAAAAATAAAACTTTTTCCTGCAGTTTTGTAGATGATGTCGCAAAAATTAAATTAAACATTCGCGTGTGTTGTTCTGTTTTTGTTGACTCTTGCAAAAATCAACGTCTTCCCGAACTTGTGCTAAAATTTTGAAGTACAACAACCTAATAATAGGGTGATTCTTCACCCGGTCATAGCCGAACCAAATTCTTGTGTTTTATTTACAAAATCAGTCTGTTCTCTCAAACTTAATTTCCATCTTTATTTGTCCAGGATTTATTCCTCACAGATCAACCTTTCAAGGAAAGCAAACAATTCAACGCTCAGGTTTAATGATTCTCATTTTTTAAAAGATACTATTACAGTTTTAGAGATGTTCTTTGCTGTGGAGGACATTCAAATTAAGCCACCCAATTCCATGTAAATACAGGATATGACTTTTTTTTAGTTATTTTGAGAATGGGCTTCAGTGCTCATGAGCAGAAAAGTTTGAAAATAATATTGAAGGCTTTGCTACAGAAAGAAAAATAAAAAATGAATTCTGTTGATTGATAACTAAGGTGTGACTCTTGCTTGATGGCACATGGTTCTCAATTGTAAATAGGCTTTGTTGAACTTTTCTTTTAGTTTATGTTTGCATTCCATCAAAGAAAATGCATTATAGACCAGTGGTCTGCAACCCTTAGTCAGCAGCAGACTGGTGCTAGAAGTTGTTTTGTCTGTCTGCAGGAAAATTTCTTCAGCATAATAAATGTATCAAAGGTAGTAATGAAGTCTTTTCTGTCAATTTGAGATTTCAGAGAGCAGTTATTGAAACTATCTGTTGAAAAATAAAATTTGGCTTTTCTCCTAATAAAATTTCTGCAAAACTTCCCCTGCTGAAATATTTATTAAGAGTATTCATTCTTAGAAACCTTTCTTGAATTGCCCAGCTTTAAAATTTTTCAAAGACATTCCATTCCACTGCTTTACTAGTCTTTGAGCTAATTTTTCAAAAAATGTTTTGTTTTGAGGAATTTATGGTAGGTATTAAAAATATGTCTGCTGGTCTGCAAACATTTTATGGAACTTTGCCAGTCTGCATCAAGCCCAAGAGTTGGGGAGCACTGTTATAGATCATCCAATCCCAAAGAGTTTCCTTCTCAAACCTCCAGGACTCAAATTTGTAAAAGCATTTGGGCTGCAGTGAAAGGTATGAAAAGAAACAATAAAATGCATTTTGATGCCTTTTGGAAGAAAAAGTGAGTGATGAATTGGGCCAAGGATTTCTTGCCTCCAATAAGTTCAGAATCATTTCAACTCATTTACTTTGCAGTATTAAAGCCCCCACCATATCACCAATTTTCATCTCCTGAAAACCATTCTTATTTCCAGTGATACAAATTCTAGTTCCTCCATATAACTCAAAAACTCCCAGATGACAATTAGTCAAATTTTTTGTTTCAGATTTCAGAAATTTTTCCAAAATAAAATTTTTCTTCACCTTGCCCTCTTCCCGCTTTTGCAAAGTAGATTCGAACCCGGGTGGGTAATAAACCGCAGGTCCTGCTTTCGAAGGCACAATCTTTTTCTGCTCGTCACTAATGTTATTGTCTGTGTGCTTCACAACGATCCTGGTTTCGTCAATCTCCACCTTCTTCTCGGGCTTCGGGGTCGATGACCTGATCTGCGACAAACCAGGTCCCACGTTCCTGTACTCGTGCTTTAAAAAAAAAAAAGAGGCAGGAAAAAATTGTTGGTGAGACACCCGAATACAAGATTAGAATATTGGTGGAGGAAATCGTTAGAATAACAGTATTTTCTATTGTTCGGTGCGCGAAGAAGCTGCGACGAAATTTAGTGACATATTGCTAAAATGATCAGTGGAAAATAAAGCTTGCTGTTCAATTCAATTCAATATCGTTCATTAAGTACAGGAACATTTTGTGGCACTTAGAATTTGGCACTAAATTGGAGTTTCCCTTAAGAACAACATGGGAGAGATTTGTTCCAGGGAAATTTGTGGCACCGTGCAAGGGATTGACTGTATACAGAAACACATAACAATTTCACCTGCCAATTAAAATAAAATTCCCAGCAGCCGAAATCAATCTTGAAATTAATGCATTGGATACCCCAAATATTCAGAAATATATATAGGAACACAATATAATTAACAGTACATATCTTGAGTGAGAAAATGTAAATCAATTAGACAAGACCCCGCACAAAACATATTTCAAGTTTTAAAAATTGACAAATAAACTGTACCAGTTGTTGCCCAGAAAAGGACGCCATCAATTCATCCACTTGTTTCGGCGGTCTTTGACTTCCCACATCCGAATTCGTGATGTTCTTTGGGTAAATCCTTTCTCCCAATGGAGTTGGTGGTCTTTCAGGTTCTTTTCGCACATACTTGATCTTGTGCCTTGACGGTTCTCTATAAAAAAAATGGAATCGAAAAGAAAAAATAAAACATCCAGGAAACAGGTCTTTTAAATCCATATACGAGTCCAGAAATTCGCCACAAAAAAAAAAAAAACGAGCAGCAGAAGCAACAACAAGATGGCCTAAATACCGAAATATACTTCCAATGGGAGAAAAATGCAATTAAATTGAATAAAAAAGAAGCCGGAAGTGCGAAGCAGTGACGAAACGGAAGCGACACAGATCCATCAGACGATCCACGGGTGGATGATGATGATGATGATGATGATACAAATGCCGTGGGTGAAAAAATAAAAACAAAGCAACTGAAGGCAACTGTCAATAAGTTATCTGACAAAACAACAACAACAAAAATCCGGAAACTGCCTCTCACATCATGTGATTCGAAGTGGATTCAACAGTGGAAACGGATTTTTCCGCAGTCGACTTTTTCCGGGATGCGGACGGGACTCGATCCAGAGTTCTCAGCGTTTGTCGCAGATGTTCTCTACAAAAATTCCCCGAAAAAAGGAAATCGGCGAAGATTCCCAGAAAAAAAACAAATAATAATACAGCTCCAGTTTACTACCGATTCCTTTCATCAATTAATAAACGGTGTCCCCAAGAGTGTCTATATATGTGCAAACCCGCAAGCATTCTACGTGCAGTTTGTAAAAGGTGGAAAAATAAACACATAGCAGCACACATACACAACACACACACATATATACAGTATTTTTGAATCATGCCTTCAGAAAATCATATGTTTCCATTTTCAGGAATCATAAGGGAGGCGCCATGACAGGTGCAAGAGCTGACTGCTCTGAGTCAGCATACAGTACTTGCATTCTGTTATCCAGAAAGTGGCTTTCAATTTGTAAAATTGCCAGTAGGAAATCAACAAAAAGTTCAAAATAAAACTAATCTGCTCTTGAATGAATTTTCAATGTAAAAATTATGTTAGGAAAAATATGATTTTGATCAAAGTTTGATGGAAAACTCCTTGAAGGTGTTCCAAAGGTTGAAAAAAAAATACATGATGGACCTCAAAAACCCAAATATTTCTCTATGGTTTTGCAAAGATCTCAGAGCATCTAGCATTCAACTTCCTGAAATCCATAAATGTTGGGGCTATTGGAAGAGAAGACTTCGTATTTGTATTTCTTGTCAAAAGTTTGAAGTCAATACAATTTGCTAAAATGTAGGTACTAATATTTTCCAAGAAAATATTGTTTTTATTCAAATTTTTGTCATAGTTATTGTAAAGTACAAGAGCAAGATAACAATCAGAAAACATTCCACAGCTACTTTGAATGAAGAGCATGCAGTGCTACCAAAACAAATGCCTTTTTCCCAGGGGCAGAGGAAATCTTGAGTCAAGTCAATCTACAAAGTGCTGAAACCCTTTTTTGCAGTACATGTGCCTCCAGGTATTTGAAGGCACAAGCACTTGCTTCTTCAAAAAGTTCAGTGGATTTTATTGGCTGGAATGTGTGTTACATGGATTGGAAAAGCTCCAATTTGTCTTTCAATTCTAAATGTTGCCTTTAAGAATTTTTGCAAGATGGATTCCTGTTCATATGTCAGCAAAAAAACATCATGAATTTCATATTTGTCAGCTGGAAGGTACAGTAGTATAGGCATGGTAATTGGCTGTATTATTTTAAATTTTTATTGTGTATCTAAAAACGAGACTCAATAAATATCCAAAATGATTTCTTTTCTGAACACATGATTGGAAAAATATCACCCATGGAATTGTTTCTCGGGGCATTTCTTTGCCATAACTCCCAAATAACTAGATTAGGTTTCATTTGTGGCATGCCCTTCTCATATTTTCTTCAGAAAATCAATTCATAACATTTGAATCTTCAGTTCAGGCAAGAAAGGCACCTTTTTTCAACTTAATTCCAATTCCTGCTTCACAAAACTTGCACATTTCAAGTTTATGGCTTCATGTGCTCATTTTTATCACAAGGATCACAAATAATCTTGAATATTCAAAAAGTATCCAAGCAATTTTAAATTTTAGATGGTTCATTTTTCATTGCTCTTCAAAATGTGCTAAATTTGTTTCTCACTCCTTCCAAAGGAACAAAGTCTGCACCAATATTCACTGCTCACAGCACAAGAACTAAAAAGATAGTAAAAGCACTTTTTCTGGGTTAAACCTTTTTGATTCTGGTGGTTAATGTATGTGGAAGTACACTAATTCGCTGGAACGCTTTGTATTTTGCTTCTTGAATGGCTAAAAAAGTAGAAATTGTTTTTCATATAATGATCTGATGAGATAAATACTTTTTTGATAAAATGAATTCATTTTAAGATGTCTCCAGAAGTTTGCTGTAACAAGTTTTGACAAGTGCAATTACAGACAAGTAAGTCATTCATCCCACTATCATCAGTCCACAGATGAGTCATGGAGCCAAAATTGAACAAGTTTTGCTTTAGCATGCATAGCATATTCCTTCATGACAAAACTATGATACTATTTTTCATGATTACAGGGTGGGCAAACCAAAGTGAACCAATTTTTGACTCACAATAGCTTGGTAGTAAATTGAGCCATTTTTAAAGGGATGCATACCCCAAGAAAGAGTTCTGGAGAACACCAGCTTAGTGTACAGAGTTGCCTGATGAGTCTGACATACTTTCTTGAAGGTTTTAATTAAAATGGCTTTTGTGACCATGACATGGCACTCCTTGGGATCATAAAACCATACACCATTTGAAATGGAATTGAACAAGCCTTCATTTGGTGTTTTCTTTCATTGCTGCAGCTCAATTTGCTAGCAATAAGCTATTGTGAGTCAAAAATTGCTTCTCATTTGTTGGCACACCCTGTATGATATTTGCCCAGTGGAACATTGTGTAAGCATCTCTTCAAATATAGATGGACTTGACTCAAGTTACTCAGTATATATACACACATACCAGGCACGTTACCCAGGGTTTAGGGGGGGGGGCTTTGTATGTCATAAAACCATTACATCAAGGGATAGAGTATAAAAGGGAGTGGTTTGTGAGATAGTGGGGGGGGGGGGGTTGGGAAGTGTTTATGACTGAAAGGGAGGGAGGGATCTTGACAGCAATTTAAGTGGCCCTTACTCTGTGGTAATGGTCCTGGTAATCACGGCTGGTGGCTCTGGGGAGGGAGTCTTGGTGAAGTTGAAGGCATAGACTTCAGCAGTCCACATGGGGACATCGGCCTCATCTTCTGGCCTGAAAGCAAATAGTTGCCAAAATATTCCAGCTTTGGGCTCCTTATTCAAGCACTTCTTTCTTTTTTTCAAAGAAATGTTGTCTTTGTTTTTGTTCTTTAGTTCTGCAGTGAGCAGATAGAAAACTAATTGATGGTGTTTAGATCTCATGGTATGCAAAAAATAACAGTCAACCAGCAATTCAGTGTTCTCATCCATTACCATGTATTGGCATTAATTTTTCCACAACAGAACCAGAATATTTTTGCAAAAATCTGTTCCTAAAAAACAGAAAAAAATTAGACTAATCAATAGAAAAGCAAAATATTCAGAATTTGAAATGCTTGCTAAAAAAAATCCCTCACTGGGAGGCAGTTTTTGCAATCCTATCACAAAACTAACATTAGTTGACTTAAAAACTATGTGGCTCAGTCTTAGTGGAAACATTCAGGACAAAGGGTATAGTCCAGGCTACATTTGGTGACCCTATTGTCCAAAAAAATGCAAATGTCTATAGAGACAAAAATCATGGCTCTACTCATGATAGAAAAGTGCCCTCATAATGCAAGAACTGAGCAAGCATGGCACTAACTCAAAAACATGGTGTAAATAATCAAGGAAGACTGGTTGAGATGAAATTTGTGGCATGACTATATCAAGGGTTGACCATATCATTGCCATTATTGATATTTAACATGTTTTCACATACTGAAACTAAATAATGATGGCCTCATCATAGCTTTCGTCAACTTTCTCAGTGTTTCACATCTTATGAGGATCATGAGACTATTTTATGCTGCTAGATAATCAGATCAATCTTCACACAAGTTTCAATATTTCATGATTTCCAAGACTTTTCTGCAGGGATGTAATGTACTCAGCTTCATGCACACTTCATCTGGGCATTACTGTACCTTTTATAGGCAGAAATTCTTGGTCAACAAAATTGTCATTAAAATGTTCTCTGGAAACGTATCAAGTTATAACTGGTTAGGATATAATAGTATACTGAATTTTTAAATCTTTCACTGTTTCAAATGGGCTTTCTTTTAAAATCTTCATGAAGCTGTTTTTCCTCTTTTCAAAAATAATTTGTTGTATTGTCTCGACAATTCGTAGAGATGAACATAAACTTGAGGTAATAAATTTGAATGCGAAATACTGTACTCATTAATGAAAGCATATGTTTTAAAACATCAATCTCAATTAAATGCTTTAGGTGGATGAACACTTCCTGTTTTGCTAAGTTCATATATTTCAGTTGAAATGGTGATTCGTTATCGATTGCGAAGTGGACAGAAATAGCTCATGGCTAGTCACAGAACTTTGGGAATAATGCGGTGTGAGAACAATGGTGCGACATCTGCGCAGGCCAAGGAAAAAGTTGTAAAAAATAGGGAACACTGGGGTTCCGTCCATGCGAAAATTTGCTCTCCATGCTTTAAAAACGTCGATAGAAAAAAAAAACTTTGTGAGCAGCTTCAACATGGAATAAACAAGAATGTTTCAGGAAAGTTTGTTTCTTTTTTGGATATTTGAACTTGCACAAATTAGACAAGCATCATCCCAGAGTGTGCATCAGGTAAGTTGATTACGGTACTATATGCAGGCAGCAGTGCTGATGATAATCGCATCAATGAAACATCGCAACACACGCTGACATCTGGTGTCCAAAATCGTCGGCACATATCCCAATGCTCCCCCATTCCCCCGTCAAGCTTTTCTCCAAAAGATATGATTTATGTGAAGCATTATACATAAAGTATTTTCAAGACTTCCAGCAGCAATCGACGCGGTGAGATCGACAGCCAACATGCGCAGCCACGGACTTCGAGCGACATCTGTGAGCCAGGTTGCAAACCTGCGTTCATCCTTCGTTTTTGAATTTTCCTGGATGTCGCTTTCATCCGCCGGATACTTCCGTTCAATGAGAGACATTCCTGTCTGTCGTTCGCCTCCGTGCAAGATATCGTTTAGCATTTTGTAAAACGCGTCATCGGCGTCGTATCGGTCCTTTCTTGTCGTTGATCGTTGATCGTATTGATGGTGATGATGATGATTGTTGATCAGTGGCGTAGTAGAGCGAGACGGCCTTGTTTTACGTTTATCAAAATATCTTTAGAACAAAGCGGTTCTGGATCGAGGTTTCATATGATTATTTCAGGAATTTATACTTGATTATTTTTTTATTTCGTGTGATTTAATTCTCATCGATAGAAATTGTTACAATCCCCCCGATAAAAAATCTGAAAAGCTGTGATCATTCAAATTAGGGCTCAACTTTCTTTTGCCACATTTTGATGCAGTTCACCACTTTTTAAGGATGTCAGTACAGTACAGTATTCCAATCACATGCTATTATATTGTTTTTAACTTGAATAAAAGGATGCATTCGTTTTTACTTATTTGAAAGGTCCACAAACATACATTTCGTGATAGGTTTTTACCTGGATGAAGGTTCTCACTAATCATTTCGAGTACAATTCATAAAATTTTCACAGCGCATCTTAAACATAATCTCTCATTTGAAATTGGCATCTTCCTACCTGAATAAAAATCCTGACATACCTGTACATTTATGAATAGATGAAAAAGCTACATTCAATGCATATCATATGCAGTAATTCATAATTGCAAACATGGGCGAAGTAAGCATGTCACAAGTTCAAAATTCCAGAACAAAATCAGAGTTTCATACCATTTTTTATTTTTTTGGCCAGTTTCAAGAAAATGTCTTGGATTCAAATTAAGAGCATGCTATTGTATACTTATGTCAATAATTTTCAGACATCATCTCTTCTATGTTTCTGAGCTTTTTGGCCACATCATTGGTTTTTTGACCTCTTTTTGATTTATTGGGTGAAAATGATCAATTTCTTCCTTCCACTTCTTGAGTCAATAATGTGAAATTCCTTGTGAGTTTTTTGAGCTTGAGCTTTTTTTAACAAGACAATCTTGAATATTTCATCCAAAAAACCTTGCAACAAATCCTGCTACAGTATGTATTATAAATTATAAATTCTTGTCTGCACCAAATTGCCTGAGGTCCCTGTCCAGTTAGCAACAATGTTATTCAAATTTCATCATGACATTTTTTTTCAGTTGGAAGCTTTGCTGATGCTTCAGATTTGTTACAACAGGATTGTACTGTATGCTGGACAAATGCCTAAACGCGATATCTCCAGCATAACAGCATGCAAACCTTCTTCAGAACAGTATAATAACTCAAACCTCAAGTCAAAAAGCTGCTCATTTCAAATCATCATTTTTTTTTTAGTTCCAGATATAATTCCCTCAAAGAACTCCCTAACCAGAATACTTTCACCTCAAAACCTTCATAACTGTAATATATTTAGATTTTTTGGGCTATTTTAACGGGACTCAGAGAGGACAAGAGCAAATGGAGATGTAACTTGATGCTTTTCATGAAGCAATTGAGTGACTTATTTGACAAATATAACCTGCTTTCAATATCAGCATCCTTTTTAATAATTTATCCAGCCAGTTTAAAGCCCAGATCATCACGTTTACTCACCAGCAATTTTTTTTATGAATTTTTCAGGAGAAAGTATTGGTTGGTCCTTTCAAGTTTGGAAAAAATTTTTTGACTGTAACAAATCTCTTTAAAACAAATCATTGTTTGAATGAGTCAAAGTTCAAAGACCCAAGAGGGTACAGTGAAAATGTGAGTCAAATTAAAATTAGGGGTTTCATGTTCCAGATGCTTTGCTGAGACCAGGATTCAAATACACTGAATTTGAACCTCTTTACATTTAATTTCAAGGAGCCAGCAAAAAAATCAAGTTATGGAAAGAAGCATTTTTGTTGCGGAGAACAAAAAATAATAATCACAGGAAATTGTAATTGATGCTATTTTGATAATTAAATTTCTTCTGAAATTCGTTTACAGGATGCTGAACTTGGAGGCAAGGGTTCATTTGTCCAATCAGTCTTTCACCTACTTTCAAAAAAAACATTACATGTTTTGGCTCTTCTCTTTCCTGTGTCAATAAAATAATAGCCCTAAATGGTTCCAAAATATTTGAGTTATGGAGGTTTAATAGGAAAAACATTTGAGTCACGGAGGTTTTTAATGCATTGTTTTTGAAGGAATTCAGACAGGGACTTGAAAAAATCAAATTATGTGGGTATTTAACTCAGGGAGGTTGAGTTTCAACTGCAATATTGTTATCATCATTATTATTATTATTACTACAGGTGGACTCTCTCTATAAAAAAATTCAAGGGACCAGAGAACAATTTTTGTAGAGAGGACTTTGTTGTATAGAGAACCTATATTGTCTTATACCACATGGATTGAGCCATATGGAATCACAAAAAATTCTTTATACAGGTGGTACATTGCAATTCATCCTCCTGCAATTTGACCATCCTGCAATTTGACTGTCAAATTTACAGGGACATGGACTTGCAATGCAACCCTTGCCCTGCAATTCAACCTGCTTTGGCCAGTTTTTTTTCCATTTTTGTATACTTGTATTTTTGAATTTCACAGAGTGTCTTGAAATTTGAATAATATGCAATTTGACCCCATAGTTTGGCAATGAATTAGGGTCAAATTGCAATGTACTACCTGTGCAGAGACAATTCTTTTACAGTCAAACCCTGAAAAGACACCACCATTTGTCATGAGTAGTTTTGGGGGTTTAAAGAGGTTGGCAGTTTATCAAATATTTCATATCAATTTATTTGATTCAGAATACTCAATTTTCCTCCAAAAGTCAAAGATATACAGGTTTTCTAAAAACTTCAGTAATTTTCCAAAGAATATTGCTGCGATCAATGGATTACTCTATCAGAAAATTAATTTTGCTGCATCAATTTATTCAAATTTTTAGGTTAGGTCAATATATATTGTTCAAATTAAAAAAAGATCATTATTATTTATGTATTCTTTGAAATACAAGATCCTTGAGAGAAATTATGATTATACCCCAATGTTGGCATTGCAAGGAAGACAAAACTAATAGGAAACAGCAATTTTGTTTCATCACTAATGCTGGCAGATGGCGGTTGGCGTCTTATCAAGGTTTTCAATAGAATTTAACATGGAGAAGATTTGTTTCATTCAAAATTTTGGCGGTTGCCCAGGGTTGCAGTTTAATGGGGGGCGTCTTAATAGGGTTTGACTGTAAAAACAAAATCTTTGCGCACATCAAGAGAGTCCACCTGCATAATAATAACAATTTTATTATTACTTTAAATGTTTAAAAATCTCACCTGTGCTTCTCCTCGATGGACTTTTGCGAAAAGTACCTCCGGATGGAGTTGGGGGACGGGCTTCGGGACCCGGACCCGTCGCCCATGTACTGGTAATTGTAGGACCTGACGATTTTGCTGGGGTCAGCGTCGGTGCCGTAACCCGGCATGATGGGCGACGCGTCCCGCTGTCGACCGTGTCGATGTCGACTCGTCGACGGCGACCTGGACCTGGACTCTGAGCCAGAGCCGCTGTCGTCGCGTCGGTGATGGTGGTGGCTGTGGGTTTCGTGCGAGCCGCCGCCGCCGCCGCCGCCACTGCCGCCGCGGGTCCGGGTGCGAGACTCGCGTTCGATCGTGGCGTACGTGTTGTTGGAGGCGTAGGTGTTGTAGCGGGGGTCCTGGTCTTCGCCGCCGTAGCCGGGGCGGATCGGAGAGGCGTCCCTCCGGAGCGACCCTGATCTGCTGATGAGCAGCAGGAAGAAGTGATACACAGAATATAAACTCCTTGCAAGGAATCTCATTGTTCACGATGAGATTCATGCGAACAGCGAAATTGATTTTTATATAGTCTCGGCTCAATAGTAAAAAAAAAAAAAATTTTTAAGTTCAGTTTTATAACGAAGCTTCTTTTTTAAGAACTTCAAAATGCTTCGTTGAAACTTCAGTGGTAAAATCTCGTCGAAAATAATATCGTTGATGACGAATTACTGCGTATATACAGCAAATTCGTTGTTCATTTGTTGTTTTTGTTTATAGTGATGAACAAGGTTATTTTAATTTCGCTTTAGTGATAATTTTTTCAAGGACTCCGATGCTTCGTTACAAAAAGATTCCAGTAGTAAAATCTCGTTACAACGAACATTTTTTATGATGATTCAAAGCGTACAGCAATTTTTTTTTAGTATGCCTGCCCAAAAGTCCCAATATATTTTGATTTAGTTTTAACGAAGCTTTTTTCAAGAACCCCAATGCTTCGTTTGGACAAGATTCCAGTGGTAAAATCTCGTTACAAAGAACCCGTCCTAAGGACCTTATAAATTGAAAAAAAAATTGACCAAAACACAATACAATACCTAAAAAATGAGGGACACAAGAATTCCAATATGAACATGAATTAACGCTAAATTCGATCAATTCTCTATTTTTTTCGGTTGCTTTAAAAATTTTCCAATATTATATCCAACTGTGATGCGCATCTAAGTACCGTATAATCCAGGAAATTTGAACAAATGATTCGAAACCGATAAAATGGTCCATTCCTCGAAACAAATAAATATGAAGCTTTATTTTTTCTATAAAAGAAAGCCTACGTTTTCCGAAAGAAAGAAAAGATGATACTTTCAATATACAGATCGTGAGAAAAATTTACTTTCACTATAAATAGTGCTGTACTTCGGCTGTGAAACGGCAGAGAAAAATTTCTTTCTCCTCGAACAAATCATAATAATAACCACATTTCCTCTGGCTGATTAAAATATTAAATTAATAATAAAAACAGGCACAGGCGAAAGCTGAACAATAATTCAACAGACAGCATTCCTACCCTAATTATCGCCTATAAACGAGTTCAAGTCCTTTCGGAACTGGCCGCTCAAAAGGTTCGAATATTTTTTTTTCTTTGAATATTGAAAAAAAAAATTTGAAAACAGGTTTGCAGACAGGGACCAAAAACTCTTGGGTCTTTTTTTTTTTTTTTTTTTTTTTTTTTTTTTTTTTTNTTTTTGTGTTTTTTTTTTTTTTTTTTTTTTTTTTTTTTTACCTCTGAACAGGTGACACGCTGCGATCGTCGCGTCGAGAACGTCTTTCCGGAGTGTCGCCCTCCATGTAGTTGTAGGACTGATGGGTTCGGGTTTTCCAGGTACTCGTGTTGGAGTTCTTGCTGCTGACTGTGTCCGTGTACCGGGGCCAAGAACCTTCCCGTGCCCGCCAAGTGGAACCGTCTCGATTCATACTGTTATTGTAATTCCTCTCGAAGCTCGGTCTTCTATCTGCATTTTTGACAACATTTTGAAGAAAAAAAACGCAGGTTGAAATAATAAAAGGAGTGACTTTGTTTTTTTTTCACAGCGAATGCAATATTTTCGATTGGTTCCCAACAGCCGAAAAGGGGTTTGAATTAGCTTTTAACCCTTCTGCAACAGAGTCAAGATATTTTTGCAAAGTTTTTTGCTTAAGAGCTGAAACCAATTTTTTTTTAAATCTGGACTGAGCACCAATTAATCAACATAAAGTCTGACTTTTTTTTCTCTCTGCTGCCTGCAGAAAATTTTGGAAAAAAGGAATCATTGCTGGGTGCTACTCTTTCTGTTATCTAGGAATAATTTTTCAGATGAAAAAATTACTGTTACCAAAATATTTAGGAATTTTTTTGGCTACATTTTTGTGACCTCCATCAGTCGAAGTGAAATGCTAAGGTGTGCAAAAAAAAATATATATATAAAATACACATATACTCCAGCATAGGATGGAAAGGATTCCACTCTGACATCCAAGGGTTAATCATCAGAAAATAAAACTGAATTAAATTCAATCTCGTAGTAATTTAGCTTAAATTTATTCGGTTTCTTCATGGTTCCTTTTGCATTTTGGTTTTATTCCTTTCACTGGAACGGCTCATTTTTCCTGCTTAAAACTGATTTTCTAAAATCAAAAATTTTTTATCTACTTGCATATTATAAAGGCAAAAAAGCATTTGAAAATTATGCTGATGGAATAATTTAGCACAAGAATTATGAAGTAGCACACATGTATAGTCAAGGTTTCCATTTTCAAAAATTCACAAATTAATGGAAGTATAACAAGTAAGAATTTTACCCTCCTTGTCTCTTACATGACTTGTCCTGTCCTAGAATAAAATGCAAAATTTTAAACTGAAAACTTATTCCTCATCCGAGTCATTTCTGTCATTAAGAACTTGTTCAAAAATTGTGTACTACAGTAGAATCATCGTTACAACGAATCTCATTATAACAAATCCTTCGGTAAAACGAAATCATTTTTAATGTACCTCCCAAATAGGAATAATGTTATTAGAATTACCTTATGACGAATTTAGCTTCATAACGAAGCTTTTGCCCGGTTCGTTGTAACGAGCTTTCACTTTATATACGAGTCTCGCGATTTGCGATTTCCCACTCATATGCAAATTATTTTTGTTCTTTTAATAGTTTATCGTGTCTTTATTCTCGAGTAAATACCGTATTTTAATTTCTCTTAATTTTGGTGACATGAATTATTCATTCAAAATGAAATGAAAAAAAAAATAATAATTTTTACCCAGACTTGCAGAACGCTTTGGTGTCTTAGGTGTGTAAGAAGGGTCCGAAGGAGAATATTTATGCCTTGCTGAGTCGATCAATTGGTAGTGATCTCCACTTTCTGAGTGAGTCCTGTGCGACTTATTGTACCCAGACTTCACAGTCGAATACGGCGTCGAAGTGTTCACGTATGATTCCGGGCTCCTGCATCTTCTAAAAATAGAAAATAAAAAAATTGAATAACATACATATACATGCAACATTCAAGTACTGAATCAAAACTTTGTGTTATTCAAATAAGAGGGTGTCCCGATTTATTCCGCGAGTCTCCAGAATAATATAAGAAGAACGTACCCGATCGTATCGAAGCCGCTGGTGTCTCGCTGCCGCATTTCCCTCAGTAAACCTGGGAAAATAATATTAATTGTTATTCCGAGAATCATGACTCATTTTTAGTTTGTTCAAGGTTGGATTGAAACAGTTTTGACACACTTACTGGCACTTTCGAGGAATCTATCTGGGCTTCGGTCTCGCAAACTCCCGCTGCGTTTGATGGAAGTCGGCCCCCCATCTTCAAACCTTGAGCTATAGAAACTCACAGTGCCGTGTCTCGTAACGTTGGATTCAGGCTGAAAATAAATCCAAAATTATGAAGAAAACAATTATTATTCACACCATCGAATTATCATCACATAAACGAGGTCTTATCCTTGAAAAAAAAAACCGCAACAACGTCCGATCATCCCATGTGTCGCGTCGCAAACCAGCGCCAGGCCAAGGTGCTGTGTGGCGCCAGCAGGATAGAGTCCTGCCCACGCCACAGCTTACGTGGTGGGACGCTCTGCACCCCGAAGGAAAACGCACGTGGCCGGATGCGCTACGATGCGCTCCGAAGCAACTTTTCGGCCCGGAAGGGGCAACTTTGGCAGAGTGGTAAACCTGCCTGGAAACGGGATTTAGCCAGGGTCAACTAGGTTGCCCTTGGCTCAATCCCAGGGTTATTCTGGCNCTACGATGCGCTCCGAAGCAACTTTTCGGCCCGGAAGGGGCAACTTTGGCAGAGTGGTAAACCTGCCTGGAAACGGGATTTAGCCAGGGTCAACTAGGTTGCCCTTGGCTCAATCCCAGGGTTATTCTGGCCTGTATAAAAGGGCTGTTTATTATGCACAGTCAGTCAGTCTTCAGTCAGTATTCTATCAGCCTTTGATCTGGCTTCACTCAGTCTTTACTCAGTCTTAGTCCAACTGCAGTCAGCAGTCCTTTGCTATTCTGTTGTCTGTGTTGTGATCTTTGGTGATACTAATGGGAATGCTGGGGACCTGTGATGAGTATGGGATGCTGAGACACAACCTCCTCTGAATAAGAGTTGAGGGTTGTGTAAGGCTCCCACTCTGAGGCCCAAAATCCATTGCTGAGCTATTTCTTAACTTTCCTAAAACCCTTTGTCAGTAACCGGCCTGACAAAACTGGTGGCCAGTAAGGGGAGGGACACCCTGTGTTTGCCTTCCCTGAAAGTGAATTGCCCTCTGGTTTTCAGTGACAGGGGGGACCTTGGGGGAGCATTGTGGAGCTATGATACATTTCTGAGGTGAAGTGATCCAACTGTTCATTCCCCCTGGGTGCCACCATCAGTTGGAGTCTCCTGATGTGTGCAGGATTGTTGAGCGGCCGAGGGCCCCATGTGGTTGAGTGGCTGAGGGCCTAAACCAGTACAGCATTGTGTTGCTTGTCAAGCCATCCAGGGGTGGAAGCTGCAGCAGTGTAAATTGGTGAGCTTGTTGTGTTGTACCAAACCAGCAGTACCAAAGTTATGTGGGCTCAGTGGAAGGCAGTGCTCCGCCCCAGTCACTGTGCTTGTCAAGCCATCCAGGGGTGGAAGCTGCAGCAGTGTAAATTGGTGAGCTTGTTGTGTTGTACCAAACCAGCAGTACCAAAGTTATGTGGGCTCAGTGGAAGGCAGTGCTCCACCCCAGTCACTGGAGATCAGTTCCCCTCATTGGCACTTAACTGGGGGGACCCTGCCATTTGTGAACAATCAGCCTTGCAAAGCCAATGTGGTCAATTGGAATGGAAATGGTGACAACCACCTGAGAAACATGGGCATCTGGCATCTCTATCTGCCCAGCGCTGTCTTGCTTCCTCCTTGGAATGATTTCAGCAGCCAAGCTTGCCATGCACCCTTGCCTGCTAAAAGGGGGGATTTTGTCGCGTCGCAAACCAGCGCCAGGCCAAGGTGCTGTGTGGCGCCAGCAGGATAGAGTCCTGCCCATGCCACAGCTTACGTGGTGGGACGCTCTGCGCCCCGAAGGAAAACGCACGTGGCCGGATGCACTACGATGTGAATAAGAGTTGAGGGTTGTGTAAGGCTCCCACTCTGAGGCCCAAAATCCATTGCTGAGCTATTTCTTAACTTTCCTAAAACCCTTTGTCAGTAACCGGCCTGACACCATGGTCGGAAAAATGATAATCCTCCCGTATCAAAATAATTTCCAAATTCTATCCATTGAGCTGCTGTAGAAACTCAAACTTCCCTGTCTTGTAACATTAGATTCAGACTGAAAATTTATTCAAAATCAGATAAAAATGTATCCACACCATCAAATTATTATCAACAGAACCAACTAAAAACTAGGCTTTTTATTTAAAAAAAAAAAGCTACACATGACATGAATCACATTCGATCATTCCGTGAATGATCCAATAGAATTTGTTCGAATATATTTAAAATGTAGGTAGAAATGTATTTTTCAAAAGAGTAAGACTTCGTGGTCATTGCATTTTCTAAACAAAATTTAGCGAATACAGTACTTAAAAAATGCCCAACACTCGTCATCTGAATCTTTCAAACCAGATCCAAGATAAATTAAAATTTGGTTATTCTCGCGATGAAATGTTTCAATTTAAATCATAAATCTTTTTTGAGCTTCAAGATTACAACTTTGTTGTCTCTGTATTACCATGAAAGGAATTTATCAAAGATTGCACAAAGGTTTAGCAATTTTGTTCGGTTATTCTCGCGATGGCGAGTTAGTTCAATTCGAATCGTACATTTTTGCAGAAAATTACTGCATTCTAAAAAAATGTGATGAATTTGTGGTCTCCGTAAATTTGAAAGAACGGAAATCAACGAAAATCACAGAAGGGAATGAATGATCCAATATAACATATAAATACTGTAACGTGTAACATATAAATCTTCCACAGCACCAAAGCCATTTACGAATTCATTTGATCCTACATGCGCTGAATTTGCTCAAATTGAATCGTAAATTTCCGCAAAAATTTTATGTTTCAATAACGACTTCGTGATCTCCGTTCTTCAGAAAGGATTTTATTTCAAAAATGGCGCCAGCACGCGTAACCCAAATCTGCCAAGCCAGAGCCAGGATAAATTCGCTCAGCAAAGAATCCTCACTTCTCAGCTGTTGCTTACACAGGGCTACGGGTTTCGGAAGAAATCCAGGGTCGTGGGCCATGTGCCAAGTGTTCCAGGGTATTAATTTTCCTACATGAAAATCCTGAAACTGTTTTGCATACATGACTTTTGTCGCGTTCTTCATTTTTTTCTGGGAAAAATGCAATAAAAGTTTTCCTTTGAAAAAAAGCTCTGCCAGTGGGCAACGTTTTTCAATTCAGTAAAACCACCCCCAAATGATTTCCACGGGATTCAATTTCAGATTTCCATAGCCCATATAGTTTTTGAACTTATTATAAGCTCTTAATGTCCAAAAATTTTTAAAGATTTAATGTATATTGCTTCAAGACCCAGAAATAAGGGAAGGTCTTGAGCAACAAACCCATTCAGTTCCCACATTAATTATATTTTCTGCTGAAGGCCTTTGCTGTCTAAAACATGATTTTCCCATTTAGTTTTAAATTGAACAGCAAGCTTTTTTCTGCTTTTCAGCATTCATGAGGTTTTCAAGCAATGTTCCTACACCCAAACCCACTCCCCTCCCCACCCACATTCATCCAAACACATCCCATCACATCAAAATGGAAAGTAGAGAAATAAGCATCCCAAAATGTACAACTGCACAACTGATGTAACTACTTTCTTCCATTCCCTAAAGTAGCAAAAACAAAATGTCAGTAATGAGAATTGCAGCATTATGCAATTACTGAACCCAAATTAAAGCACAAGGTGTTCAGCCAGTTCCCAGATATGGTTTAGTTGAATGAATGAACAGAACACTTTATTTGCCGCTTTTCAGCGTTCACAAGGTTCAATCAAGATTCCCACAACCAAACCCCCTTCCCACCCAATCCAAATCCACTCAATGACATTTTAATCACTTGGTTTAGTTGATTGCAAAATTTTGAGAGAATCTTTGATGATAAATCATATAAAGTTAACAGTTTATCTCTGTCCCTCAAGATTTTGGAAAGGGCTTTTTCATTGAATTTCAGGAGTCCCAAATTTTTCTGAAGCTCATTCCTGTAGCTGTGGAATTTTGGGCATAAGAAAATAAGGTGCTCTCCTGATGCATTAACCGATGTATTTACACTGCAGGAAATTACATCACTTAAGAGAAGACACTTAGACTTTCTGGACAATTCTGAGAAAATTTCATAAATAGTTCAAAAAATTTCTTCAAAATGTCCATCAGCTTCTGAAATATTTCTGCAAGAATACGAGCTAGGAAAGGCGGATTAGAGATATCAATTAACATATAGAGTCATCGTGAAGACACCAGATATACTTGAAAGCATTTCCAGGTACACTCTCGAATATACAGCCCTTGCACCTGGTGAATGCTAAAGATAAAGTTACAATCCTCGAGAAGCTTCAGCCGCTCATTTATAAGTAAAAACTGCATGTATATAGTACATTATTACGTGAGACACGTTGACCCAAGTCAACAAGGTCACTCAACATGAATGCTGATCACGGTGACCCGACTTTACAGCGACAAGTTACTGAACAGTCATTCTCACGCCGGGTAAGAAAATGATGAGGTGCTCTAAGGACACCAAAGGGAAGCTGATCAACCCCATGATTTGGGGAGTCACCCTGGATCTTCACCAAAGTTGATGCACATCATAAGTAAAAATACTTAGGAAATAGCAACACACTTTTTTTTTATGGAAATGTTGTCACAAACGGATCATTTTGAATTGAGACACACTGAAAAAGAATTCAGATCTAGAACCTGAAACTTGGATATTATTTTAATTTTTTTTTGCAGACACAACAGAAATGAAATTAAGAAAAACTTGTCATTGGTGGAAATTGTATAACAATTCCCCAATATATATTGCGAGAATATTTGCTGTCAAGCAAATATCGATATTCGGTGTTATTCATAACACCAGGAAGAGATAATAGATTAATATAAAAATATATTAATATTCTTCCATCCCTGTCCTTCCCAGTACACATGGACTGACAGACACATCTGACAGACACGTGCGGACCCTTGATGATGTGCGGACCCCTGACAATGCGCGCATAGAAACCCCAGCGCATGGCAACCCCCTTAACTGCACAATACCTGTCTGCATGTGTCAATCATTGAATGATACCTGCACACGTGCATGACCTACTCCCCTTCTGAAATGTACCCCAATCCTGCGGTATATAAACCCCTGGCAGGATTAAGACATTTAGGCATTTTAGCTCAGGAGACAGTACAGCTCAGAAGGTTCAGATCCCTGTGTCTTGTGGTCAATATTGTGAATACTGTGTTTTATTGAATAAAGACTATTTTTGTCTGGAATAGACATTTAGTATTTAATCATTTCCAACTCTGATTAAAAGGAGACGCACATAACTTACTACATTTCCAGGGATAACAAACTTCTATAATAAATATACTTGATAGGTGAAAAAATGATCCCAAGAAAAAGTTGTCACAAATATATTATTTTGAGTAGAGACACCCTTAAAAAAAGCAGCGTTCAGATCCAGAAGCTGGAACTTGAATACGATTTTCATATTTTTTTTCTTTGTACATACGATACAACAGAAATAACACTAAGAAAAAACTTCTAAGAAATCTATGCAGAATTTTTCCTCCGTAAATTTTTTTCAAACGGATTAAAGTACAGTATTTTGAATTGAGGTACCCTAAAAAAAGCAATCTGATCAAGAAATTGGTACTGCGATAGGATTTTCATAATTATTTTGCGAACAAAATAAAAATGAAATTACAGAAGAACTAAACAAATACGACAGTAAGAAAAGAACTTCTAAAAACATCAAAAAAATTATTTCCATAAAAAATTTGCCATAAATGGAATATTTTGAGTTGAAACACCCTTAACAAGTATTCTGATTCAGAATCTGGAACTTTAATACAATTCTCATAGTTTTCTTTTTTTCGTGCACACAAAACATTAATAATATCGCCGATGAACACAACAGAAATAGCATTAGGAAATACTTTCTGGAAAATATATACAAAATCATTTCCATGAAAAACTTGTCGAAGTCGGATTATTTTAGTTGAGAAATCATAAAAGAGAGCATTTACACCCAGAACCTGGAAATGAATACAGTTTTCATATTTTTTGCACACACAACAGAAATGACATTAAACATTTGCTGCAGCAGTGTCTCCTCCCAAAAGTTTCCAAAAATGAAAAACACTGAAGATTAAATTAATTTATTGACCAGATATGTAAAAAACCAGGATTATGATAATTAATCCAAAACTTGCACAAAACATCCAGTTGAAGTTTGAAACTGTGGTGTTTCAAGTGTTGAATCAACAAGAATATTTATCAGTTGATCTGATTCCTGGAAACAAATAATATGTATAGGCATCTGAATGCTATAAAAATGCTTTAAATTGTTTCTTTCAGTGGATAAAGCATGATCCTCAAATTTTCATGTGATACTTTACTGCAATAAAATCAATATGCTGCAAAAGATTTCCACAATAATACTTGCTTCATCTTTCCTGGGCTCAGAATGATTTACAAATGATGGATATTACTCAGAAGAGCAAAAAAAAAAAACAGCCTCCATTTGTCCCTTACATTCGAAAAAAAAAAAACGTTTGCATCAAAATTCTTCATGGGGCTCCTTCCTCATCCTTGGTTTCGAAAAATAAAATTAAAATAGGGGTTGCTGGAAGCTTTTCTTCATACTGTTGGAAGCCGTCCAAGACTCGGACTTCAAGCTTCAACAGCTCACCTGCTTAAGCTCCTTCAAAATGTTATTTTTTCCTTCAAAAATCCACGCCGGAAGATCTTTTTCTTGGCAAACTTTGAAAAGCTCGGATAAATGAGAGACAAATTTGAAAGCGGATTTTTGTTTTTTTTTTAGAAATAATAAAGAAAAAAAACTTTTGGAATAACCCGGGTTCATGCACCAAGAGTCACGTTCTTTTTTGTTGCGCAACTCGGGTGCGTGATTTGAAAGACCCATGCGACCTTGCGTCATAGTTGGCATGTCCGGTCGCTGCATTCCGGAACTATATAACCACGACCGGTCTTCCCTTTTTAATTTTTTATTTATCTTGAAAATATGAGGCCAACTCGAAGGGGACATCTTCCTCGTTCCCAAAAAAAATAATAATTTGACATTGTTTTACAATCGGATGATAATTTTTTTCCATTTTCCTTCCGCTCGTCGTCCGGAAGTCGAGTTCAAGATTCGAAAAAACATCTGGCGCATCAAAATTCGGCGGCCTTGAGAATATTGCCATGGCAAAAAAGAAGCGTTTTAAATGCGGATTTTGAGTCATTTTTTCCCAATTTTCAACGCCCGTTCGAAAAAAAAATTGAAAAAGTTTTATACATTTTTTTATTTCGGGATTCGACCTTAAGCCAGGATAAGAGCCGTATTTTTTCGTTCGATCTGGACTCTAGAGCGATTTCTTTGTTATTCAATATTTCAGAATTTTCTACGCCGATTCTATGAACATTTTAGAATTATTAATTCATTTCTTTATTTCGGAATCCTATACTTATTTCGGAATCCTATACTATAACCACGACTGGTCTTCCCTTTTTTTACATTTTGAAAATATGAGGCCAACACGAAGGGGACATAATTTGACATTGTTTTACAATGGGATGATTATTTTTTTCATTTTCCTTCCTCTCGTCGTCCGGAAGTCGAGTTCAAGATTCGAAAAAAACATCTGGCGCATCAAAATTCGGCGGCCTTGAGAATATTGCCATGGCAAAAAAGAAGCGTTTTAAATGCGGATTTTGAGTCATTTTTTCCCAATTTTCAACGCCCGTTCGAAAAAAAAATTGACAAAGTTTTTATTTTATTTCGGGATTCGACCTTAAGTCAGGATAAGGGCCGTACTTTTTCTTTCGATCTGGAGTCATTTCTTTGTTATTCAATATTTCAGAATTTGCAACGCCGATTCTATGAATATTTTAGAATTAATAATTCGTTATTTTTTTTTTAATTCTATACTTCAAACCAGCAGAAAAGACTTTTCGATGGATCTTGATTCATTTTCTGAATAGTTCTTATTTTGCGGAATTTTTGAAATTACTGTATTTAAATATTTATTTCGGGATTCGACTTTTATTTTTTCAAAACAAAAAGATTTTTTTTTGCGTCATGCGCTGCATACGCAAAATGCATCTGACTTTAGAGGAGCAGGTGTCTCAAGTTTTGGAAGCATTACAAAAACGTGGAAATGATTATTTATTTTCCCCTCTTGAACTTTGAATCACGGAAATACGACAAAGAAGAGGAAGAGACACGAAAACATCTGGACAAGGTTTTCTTTCTACTGGTCTTGTATGAGAAAAAAAATAAAGAACGACGCCTACGAAAAGTTGGCCTTGACCATCATATGGCTACCATATTTTTCCTTCAGGATTTTCTTCTTCCTTCTGCTACTTCCTTTACGGGAAGTTTCTGATCTGAATGGTAAGTTTTTTTTAACGAGACCAAGAGATGTTCAAAGACCAGGGTTTTAAACTCTTGGACTCCACCCAATGGCAGTACCAAACATCTGGTAAAATGTTTCTGGGAATATTTTCTGATTTTACTGAATTTTATATTGGTGCATCATTGGGTAAACACATGAAGGATTAAAGCACTTGTTTGTTTGTTGTATGATTCATGGTTTAAACAAAATTTGTTCTTATTCTGAATGTTAAATTTTTAACAAGACCAGAATAAGATGTTAACATGTGTTCATATTGATGACCAGGTTTTGAAACTCTTGCTGGACTCCACCCAATGGTTCTTTAAAACATCTGGTTATTTTTCAGGGAATATTTGCTGAATTTACTGTATCTTATATAGTGGTAAATCAAATATGGCAAACATATACAGTAATTCATTTAATCACTATTTTTGATTTATGTTTTATACCATTTTTTGAGTATGAGGGGGAAACATTGGAATAAAAACATTTGTTTGAATGACTGTTTGTAGTGAAAGGTGTTTTTACTACAATGTATCTTTGAGAACCCCTAATTTATCCAGTGTGGTACATCCCATCATACTTTTGGGAGAATTACAATGCATTGTGATACGAGGGTTCTTACAAAAGTTCTCGGAGTAGCAATGAAAATGGCATACAATTGAGCTGAAAAAAAATTATTCTCTAGCCAAAACATATTCTTTAGCACACACAAAAAAATCAGCCCACTTTAACAATTTTTTTTAATTTTTTTGCAAAATTCATCCATATAGAGTTTTGCTCTCCACTCAAAAAATGAGGCGCCCTTTTTTGTTGCAGCCCAGCTTTTCCCTCAGAATTTTTGAAATCAACTTGGCATTCTTTCTAAGGGTTGCCTCCAGGTCATCCAATGCAATTCCGCCATTTTCATCAACAGCCGCCTTCACAGCTGCCACATTGGCCGCCATTTTGGCGGCTGTGAAGGCAGCTGTTGATGAAAATGGCAGAATAGCATTGGATGACCTGGAGGCAACCCCTAAAAAGAATGCCAAGTTGATTTCAAAAATTCTGAGGGGAAAGCTGGGCTACAACAAAAAAAGGGTGCCTCATTTTTTGAGTGGAGAGCAAAACTCTATATGGATGAATTTTGCAAAAAAATTGAAAAAAAATTGTCAAAGTGGGCTGATTTTTTTGTGGGCCAAAGAATATGTTTTAGCTAGAGAATACATTTTTTTCAACTCAATTGTAGGCCATTTTCATTGCTACTCCAAGAACTTTTGTTAGAACCCTCGTATACAGTACAGTGCTGTATTTAATAACTCAGGATATTATACTATATTTTCCAGGAAATTGAAATTGATTCTGGTTTCAGTACCTCTCTTGATTCTCCAGAATTCTTGAGATCTGTGATATTAAAGTCAACCCCCGCACAACAGACCTCCCACACAAAATATTTTTTTGGAACAGACCATGTCTGGAGGCCGTTTTTCCTCTTGCATAACAGAAAAATCCGCCAAAAAGACTTCAGTCTATAGAAGTGCATTCTATCAGTGGATGTGAGTCTCTCATATCTCCCCTTGCTTCCCAATTGAATTTGCATAAAAGACTTTTCACTCAACAAACTACATCAGTCAACCTTCTCACAATGGACTTGATTTGTGCAACAGTCTAGTCTGTTGTGTGAAAAGTCTGTTATACCAATAAAATTATTAAAAACTTGAAATTTTTCACATTTTATCATTAATTTTAAACAAACACAAGTCTGTTCTGCAGATTTAGTCTGTTGCACAGGAGGTAAAACTGCCTCCAGACTCCAGAGGCAGCCTGTTTTGCAAAAATCCATTTTGCAGGAGATAGGTATGTTGTGCAGGGGTTTAATGTAGTCTGTTACACTAATTAAGTCTGTTGTGCAGAGGTTTATTGTATTTTCAATGGTCATGATATGAATGACAGCTCTGCTTTCAGAAGAAGTTTTGGTATTAAATTCAGTCAGAATTTGTCATGACTGTGGCGGAATAATTTGGTACGTTAAAGCACTGCTGCACTGTATGAGAAATTTGTAAGAGATGTTATTCAATTAATCCAGAACATTCCAGACCTTCCTCATGTTTTCAGCAGCTTCCAACTAGCCGCCATGCCATGGAACATTCAGACAGTGTGGTGTGAGATTTTTATCAAAATTATTCAATTAATTCTGTATGCTTAAGAAGGATTGTTTTTACTGTGTATGAATTTGTGACAAGATCCATTTTGTGTTTGGGGTTAAAAGAAATACATTTTTATCTTTTTCTTTGGAATCTCAAACGAGATCCCCAGCTGAACCCCACAGCTGATTCAAGCGTTTTATTTTCAAAATACCGCGCCTTTTTGTACCATTTTTGGTAACAATGACTGCAAGATCACTCTGCAACATTTTCTCAAGAGATATGAAAAGTAAAGTTTTTTTTCTGAAAATGAATACTTTCATCAACACTTCACTGATCTTTTGCTATATTTTGCTAGAGCCCCCCTTTTCCATGCCAGACATTATACTCAAACAAAAATGTTTTGTGATTTTTTTTTCAAAAAATCAGGTCAACGCCGGGATTGGATCATATTTCAGAACCAAAATAAAGTAATTGTGGAGCAAAAATCATTGTACAATATTCCAAGAATTAACAATTGTAAATGATAAAATTACAAAAATTTTAAAATATGTTTGACTGAAAACTGGGATGCACATCTTTTGCAAAAAAAAAGTTTTTAATCAAATTTACAGATAGACATCATGGGATACATGTCATGTACAGTAAAATCTTGAAAAAAAAGCCATGGGTACCAGTGAAATTGCTTCTTGGTAACAAAAAAATCGTTAGAAAATACATTGTACCTTGTTCAACATTGTGGCTATTGTTTTGAAAACTCAGGTCTGATGGCCTGACTTTTTTCCATTTTTCAAGCACAGCTCTCTTTTCAAATAAAATGGAAGCATTCAATCCCTACAACAAGAAAAAATTAAGAAACTTGTGTGGATCTTGAACAATCGCTAACGAGAATTGAGGATTATTTTATCATCGGTACCTCAAGAGATATTTGTATTCCCATCATAAGATATTTCTTCCGAAAATGACCAGTTTCATGAATCAAGGAGATGAGTACTCGTCTTTTGCCTAGATTTGACTAAGCAGAGAGACCAGCTGAAATAAATTTTCAATGTCTCACAAACAAATAGTTGCGAAACCCTTTCATAGATGTGAAAAAATAGCATTTTTTGGCCTGTCATGTACACATTTGACTTTCACATGGGAAATATTTAACACGGCAATAACTTATTCCTTTCACTGCAGTATTCATGTTGAAACACATTTCGAAATTGTCCATGCATGGTTTCAGTACACGAAATACGATACCGTACATCACTGTACCGTACATCGAAATACTCAGCCCATAATTTTCTCAATCCCTGAAATTGGAAATAGAGTGGAACAGATATTGTGTATACCTCTCTGAAATAAAAAAATCAAACGTGTATGAAATTCTTGGATTTCAAACACTCTCCTTTCTGTTGGGCAAACAAGAACTTGGGTTCAAGGAGGAAACTATAGTGAAAGTTTCCACTGGTTTCAAGAGGAAGCCAATATGAAGGTTAAAACTTGCATGAAGTAGTTCAGCATTATTTTCTTATTACACTCACATTTATTTCTGATGAATTATTAATACCATTATCCCATCATTTTCTTAATCCGATTTGTGCACACATTTGGTATTGTGTTTCCTTACATTTAATTCCTGACTTGTGATTTTTAAAATGCATGGAAAATAAAGTTCAAAACTAGGAACACATATTCATGGTCCTCTTGAATATGTGTTCTGGGCTTAAAAGGCTGATTGCCCTGTCTTGTCATTTTTCCACTGCCCTGTGATTAAATCTTTATGTTGATTGTGTTCTCAATAGTTTCTAACTGAATTTCCAGAGTTTTTTTTTTTCATCTAAATCATACCAATTTTTGCTTCATTAGTTTCCCATCAGCACACCAAAAACTGAGACTTTCTGTACGTTTCAGGATTTCACAAAGCAATTTCTCAATGTTGATACTGCTGGAAATATTTAATCATTTACAAAAATATGGTGTGAATACAAAAACTCAATTTTTTTTTCAAGATGGAGGAACGAGGAAGAGAATCTGATCATTTGTTGATTTCTTGAATAGTGCAAAACACGAAAAACTTGATTTTCGCCTGGATATTCAAAGTTCTCAGCGCCAAATTCTCAAAGAAAAAATAACAGGATTTTTTCGAGGAAAAAAAAATCCCCACACATTCCTGGTTTAAAAACAATTTCGAAGAACCTGTCCTATACTCCGGCCCAAGGTTTAAAAAAGAAAAACCTAAATAAATAAATAAAGTGACTTGCAGTCGTAAACCGGATTTTTCGGCATCAATTAATATACACTCACCCCTCCGCCAGAGCCGTGGAAATCGTAGCTCTCCTTGAAAGTGTGCTTCTTCTTGTCTGGAGACGTGTATTCTTCGCGAACGTGGCTAGTGATTTTATCATTGTCACTAGGACCGAATCCATTGGTCGTCAGTGTCGTCAGAGCCGTTGACGGCGACGACGGTGTCGTCAGGGCGCCGTACAAAGACCCCGGACTGATCCCATCGCTGCGCTGCAACGAACTCGGATGGTTTATACTCGTTTGCAGCTCGTCCAACAATTGATCTGAAATTATTCAAAACCGAAGAAAAAAAACAATTCCATTCACTGATTCTCTCCAGAATTTTTAATCTTCAATTGTTGCATGGTAGCATGCTGAGATGCAGTCAACCCTTTGAGTGTCCCCTGATTTAGTGCAACAAATTTCCCTGGTAGAAATCTCCTTCCATCATGGTTTTATAAGGAAAACCAGGATTCAGTGCCAACTCAATTAGTGCCAAAAACATCTGTGTAATCTTTAACCCTTATGCAGCAGAGATGGGGTAATTTTGAAAAAATTTAGTCCCCATGAAGGCTAAAAATTAAAAAATAAATATCTCTGAATCAAGGCCTAGGTCAGGAAGGAATTGATTCTTTTCATGATGCTTGCAGAAAATTTTGACTCAAACCATGATAGCTAAAAATTTAAAAAAAATATTTCTGAATCAAGGCCTAGGTCAGGAAAGAACTGATTCTTTTCATAATCCTCCAGAAAATGTTGACTCAAAAATAAACAAAAAACCCTTCCTGGGTGGCATTTTTCATGCATCCCCAGCATAGGATTAACATTGGGGATTTCTTGAAACAATAGGGTTTTCTGCACCTGGATTTTTCCCAATGTAGGCTTTGGCAACCTTGGGGCATTTCAGTGACATTTGGTCAAACTGAAATGCCCCTTCCCTCGAAAAAATTCTGACTTTGCCGCTGGACAGCCAGGAACCCTTTCCCATCCAAGGGATAAAAATTGGTCAGAAATTGAAGTAACTCAGGCATTTTTCCAACATCATTGGATTATAAGACACTTAACAGAGAATCAGGCCCCGAATCTGATATAAAACTCAGGATAAATGTGAAAAATCTACTTTTGAATGTACTGTACATTATAGAAAATTATTGCTTGTTGCATGATACATCCCTCCTTTATTGAAAATAGAAAAAAGTGGAGGCTTTTGTGGAAACATTGATGATTCCTTCATGATGCTGTAACTTTATATAAAACTAACTCAAATGCACACAAAATCTTGAGAAACAGCTGTGATCTTTTGCTAGATATCATATGTTTGAAAATGTAATACATTATGCCTCAATAAATATTTTGAAATAAAATCTGAAAAAGCACATTATTTGAGCTTCAATTTTGAGAAGAAAACGTGCATGTGGTACTTGAGTAAATATGGTATTGATAAATTTTATTGCTTGTAGTGCATTACAAAGCTTGCATTGAGCTCTACAAAGAAACACAACTCAAATTGCCTCAACACGTACAGGAACCTCTACACCAACACTTCCACAATTTCAAATTTGTTTATTCTGGGTGTAACAATCTTGGGCATATGCAATGCATTCCCCTTTACATAGCAGCATGCATTTCTGCTGCATTCCTGCACCAAGGGCTGAGGAAAAAAGCAAATGTAACACATGTAACAAGCACATGTATACACCCTTTTGTGAATGAATGAATGAACAGAACACTTTTTGCTGCTCTTCAGCATTCACAAGGCACAACCAAGACTCCCGCATCCAAACCCCCTCCCCACCCAACCCAACTCCCCCCAAAGACATTCAATCACTTCAAAGCATGAAACAAAGCACAAACCAATGACAAAAACAGAAGAGAACACACTCCACAAAATAAAACTGGACATCCTACACATATGCTGCATACACCCACCCATCCCCCAATATTGAAGACAAAGCAGCAGTAAAAGTTTATTTAAAGCACAAGGTCTTCAGCCAGTTTCTTTATGAGTTTTAGTTGAATGAACAATTTAGAGAGAATCTTTGATGAGAAATCATATAAGGCCAAAAATGTATCTTGATCCTTTAAGATTTCAGAAAGTGTCTCTTCATTGAATTTCAGTAATTTAAAATCTTTCTTAAGCTGATTTCTATCCGTTTGAAATTTGTTATATTTGACTCCACTTCACCTGCCTTATTTTCTGGGCCAGCCATGTAGCCACAATATTATTTGAATTTTGAAATTTAATTTTTTCACAGCAAAAGTGTTTCCCAGTCCCAATGACTTTCTCGTAGCGTGATTTTCCTATAAAACAAAATTCCAATGGAAATTTTCCTGAACATTCATATGTTGAATGTGGACATTTAGAATGTTTTAAATGTCATTATTTGCAATCCTGTTTGTCTTTGAGAATTGAAGAAATTCAGTCCCTGCAGTTAGCATAAGTATCCTTTTCTTCTCAACTCCATGGACTGCTGGCACAAAGATTATTTTTCTACATCGTCATCTAGGGTTCATGAATTAAAGTATGTGCAAATTAGAAAAATGCTTGCCGCTTGTTTCTTCAGATAACTTCAAGATACTCTTGCTGGAGACAAACCCAGCTTTTCACAATGTTCCCAAATATGGGTGATAACGTTCATTTCCACAGGACATGCAAAAGCCCTGCTCAAGTACTAGTTACTACTGAGATGATAGCAACTTTTCATCAAAACTACATTTCCTTGTCTAATGCATGCATAAACTTTTTTATTTGAGTGATCAAAACCTCTACGCAATCATCTC
The DNA here is from genome assembly GCA_905338405.1 of Notodromas monacha. Classification (NCBI taxonomy): domain Eukaryota; kingdom Metazoa; phylum Arthropoda; class Ostracoda; order Podocopida; family Cyprididae; genus Notodromas; species Notodromas monacha. The sequence continues at coordinate 101,822 of CAJPEX010000183.1, read as the reverse complement.
CAGAAGCTTCTATTTTTATTTTACTTGATTAAAAACTGGATGTGATAAAAAAAACACAACTCAATCTTCCAACTTCACAGCAAATTCAGGAAGACTTCAATTGGAAAAATACTTTAGATGAGTACTTTCAAGTGCAGCACCTTGACCTTCTGACAACATGAATGTGAATCCCCATAAGAGGAAGTGATTCTATAGTGGCAATTGAATACAAAATGACTTTTCTGAAATCATTGACACTGATACAACAAAAGGAAGGGAGATTTGTGAAATAAAACAGAAAATATCAACCAAGGCATTTCCTGGGAATCTGTCTGGCAAGGGGCTGAATAATTTATGAATAAATCAGTTTTATTATATTTTTAATCTTCTTCAAATGTATTTCCTACTTCAAAATAACTTGGGGATTTTGCACAAAAAATGAAATTACAAAAATATATTCTGATTTTTTATAATTGGCTTTGTATTCTCTGCTCCAGAATTATAACTGTAATTCCGCTTATTCTCCATCAAAATCTTAACTTCAGACTATCCAAGAGAGGAACTTCCCCATTCTTGTATTCCAACACTTCCGAATTCCTAAAAAGAAATAAAAAAGGTAAGATGGGCTTGTATTGCATTTTGATTCAGAGGAATTCTTGAATATTCTGGTTCATTGAAATGTCTGTTAATCATGCCTCAAACAATCTGTGTATAATTTCATTTGACAGGTTTGATGCATTAAATTCTGGGAATTTTCTAAGATAAACTTCATTCATAATTGAATAATTTAGGAAGTCTTAATTATTTTCATCATTCACGTTTTTCATGTTCGCAAAGCAACCTCGCATAAATTAACCACATCAGATTCGAAGATGTTCTTTACAGGGGTTTTGGGGATGCAACAACATTTTCGAAATGGAGTTTATCGCAGGAATAAAACTTAATTTATTCCCTTGAATCAGATCAATTCGCGGATGCAAACCGAATTATTCAAGCAAACCGAGCTCGCATTTCCTTTTCGGGAAACTCTTGCTTATACAGTATTTTATTCTTGCTCAATCTAAGAAGACAAGTTACCAAGTACGGCCAGGGACAAGGTTCTAATTGATTCAATAGAAATCTAGTTTACAGTATTATCGATTTGCATCAACAGCAAGTATTCAGCATCAATTAATTCGGTCACGAAGCTGGTCTTATTAGAAATCCTGGCATTTAAAATGCAGTCGCCCCTTTTAAAAAAATTACTCATTTTTTCCGGTCTGACGCAATAAGGAATGTTCCGAAATGACTCGGAAAACTTGCAAAATATGAAAGAATGGAGGTAACACTTTCGAGGAAAATTTTGAGAGTTGAGTCACGCGAAAACCCAATTCGTATTTCACGAAAACTTCGCTATTAAATCAACCGAGAGTTTTTTCGCAAGAAATGTGAGAAATTGAGAAAATTTTCTTGGAAGGAATTCCTCGAGAGTTCTAAATTTATCTGAGTAAATAACCTGTGTAATAAACCAGAGTACAAGTTCTCGGAATGTTTACTTTGTCTGGGTCACGTTCCAGCAAACCGAACACCTGTTTCGGGGATAACATTCTTCGTAAAAAAAAATTAGAATAAAAAATAGGAATGAGTGGGTGAAAATTCTGGGTCATGTTTCTCATTCTGGGTCAGGATTATCCGACGAATTCCGAATCTTCTGCTACGCTTCGTCAATCCAAGAATAAACTTTCTAAAACCAATTATCCGATGATGAAGCAATTTCAACCCTTTTTCAAGACCCTCGCAATCCAACAAAGTTTCCATTCCGAAAAATAAAACTCGAAATTTTTTTATTATGACAGAATAATGATAGCATAGCGTAGTAATCTTGAGCATCTTTCTCAGCTATTGATATTGATGAATGCAATCATAACTTTAATAAAATAATCAAAATTATGACAGGTACATTCTGCAATTACATAGTGAGACCCCCACAAGTGGACACCTCAACATATGAGGACAATTTGACATAGGAAAGTTTATTTTTAAGTAAAAAGAGCATGGAATCTGACTTGACATGAGGACATTGCATGAAAACATTTATTGCCAATAAATTTCACAAAAATTGACTTTTATTTGGCTTGATTGCGAGAAACAGATATTTCCAACCTTCAGATTCATGCAAGAAACATTCTTTGTCATTTCTCTCATCATTTTCCCATCCATCAAGCTAATTTAAAAAAATTACCTATTGCATGGAAGGACTTCCTTCTCTCTTTGTGACTTGAATGTTATTTTTGTAGATGCCAACATTTCAACGTACAGTACAGTGATACACTATTCAATGCTCCAACTGTTCTTATTAAGTAGAAAATATATTCAGTGAATCAAATTCAAGTGGCAAACCATTCTTTTCATGGAATCCTGAAGAATATTTCTTCCAGAAAACAACAATTGAAAATTATTTAACATAAGTCTATGGGAAAACAAGACTCAACTTAGAGACAATTCAACTTAGGGACACTCTTGAAGTCTTGATGCACCAATTACATGTGCATCTGGGGTCTCACTGTACTTTGGCTTTTTTTCAAATTTGTCCTGATATCTCCAACTGTCCAATGGAACAATTCAATCCTTTTTCAAGACCCTTGTTGTTCAACAACATTTTAATTTCAAAAATACAAACTCAAACCAAAAACTGAAGAAAAAAACAGAATAATGATAGCATAGGGTAGTAATCGAACATTTTTCTCATCTGTTCACATTTATGAACAGAATTGCTGCAGGTAAATAAAAAATCGAAGTTATTTCGATGAAATTACGAGGTTCTGTTTCTATACTTTCGTTTTTTCAACTCGACTTTTCCTAATATTTTGACAAGCTCTGTTTCATGATTCGTCGATCTGACCCTTCACCCGTCCACCAGAGATATTAAAAAAGACGCCCCGATCAAAAACACCCACGGGAAAAAATGTTCCCATCTCGTAAAAGGAACAAAAACTCACGCCCAGTTTCCTAAAATGGTCACCCGACTAGTTAGTCTGACCACGTCCAGGTTCACGTACTTTTTTCCAGTTTACTGTATTGTACAGTATATACGAGTATGAAGCAAAACAAAGCCCAAGATAAAAATACGAAGATCATTTCTTCAGACTGGCGCCAGTTCATGAGGTTTCTTTCTGGGAATATTATACTGCCTGACTCATTCATTCTTTGGGCTCAGGACTCAGGACAAAAAACCACCTGCTGGAGAATTTACAGGAATTTTAAAATACAGATGAATCAGTTAATCCTGTATTTAGTGCCATTCTCCCATGATGCAATAATTTCCTTGAACAAATCTCCCATCATTGTGTTCTTACCCAAAACCCACATTTAGTGCCAACTCACTTGCAGTGCACAACAGTTTCCCTGTCCTGAGTGAACCAAATAGGTAAATATCACATAAATTAAGGCCTATTTCTGGAAATACCATCAGGGCTTTACTGAGAATCACACGCCCATATGCTCAGAATGATTATGAAAATTGGATTTCTGAATTTAAATGCAATAGGTTGATTTTCTTTGGATGTCCTCTACATCAAAGAACATATGAATAACTGACATAGTCTCTAATTGAACATTTAGAATCACTCCAACTAATCTTTGATTATCTGCTTTCATTGGGAGGTTCATGAAAAACTGAAAAATACAGTTTCACTCTGTTATTTGACCCAACCTGTGAAAAAATTTAATATAGTTTGTAACTAGTGCAAGTAATTAAATGCAGATAAAACAGTTAATTTGACCCTTGAAGTATTTCCTGTGGCTGTCTCTCTTATAAAACATACTCACTGTTAAAAGTCTGCAAACAAGCATATTTGACCAATAATAGAATAAAAAACATGTCCTGTGATACAATACCCCCACTTTAGTGCCATCATTTGTCATGGCACATTTTGTGTCACTAGACAAGGGTGGCACTTAATTTGGGATTGACTGTCTGTATTTCAAGTCCAATGCAGATGAAACAGCAAAAATTTGATTAAATTAAGGAACTTATTTTTCACTCACTTTCTAAATGCATCAAATCACTTGTTCTATTGCTTTTCTCTTTCATATTTCAAGAAAAAAACTAGAAGGATGCGGGAAATTTGACTTACAAAGGTTTGAGAGAAAAAGACTTCGAGTTAGGGAGGTTCTTAATGCATTCTTTCCAAAATAATTCAGATGGAGAATGAAAAAAAAACATCTCAGGTTCAGAGGTATGTGACTCAAGGAGGATCAACTTATCAAGCTTTAACTAAAACAAGTTATCTCTTGCATATGGCCAACTGTCAACACATTTCTAATTCACTGCTGAATGCATGGAAAACTTCAGCCATGGTTGGGAAGAATCCAATTCTTGTGAAGCTGTGAACTTGCAGTTTATTTTTTTATATCAGAAAAATTATCAGCAAGTACAAATATCATGCAAAATAGTAACAATATTTTTGGATTACCAAGGCTGCTTAGAAAATTAAAGAATTTTATGTCAATCATTAATGGGACAACCATTTTCTCCTATTCATGTGTGTTATTTTCAAATACAGTGGACCCTCAGTTAACAAACTGTTTGGCTACTAAACTTTTGTCTTTGATGAAAAATCCCTTGGTTAACAAACCGAATTTTGGTTAACACACTTTTTCTGTGGTAAAATCCAAATTTTGAAGATTCTAAATTTGATTTGAGGTTGAAACGTATGGTAAAAGCTAAAAATAATTATTATATTCATCGATATGAAATATCTTCCCTTTTGGCACTCTTATATACAGGTATTAATGTGTAACCTTAATTGTGTTTTAAAATGTTTTCAGCTACCTTATTCAAATATGCTCATCTGTGACAGAATTTCTTTGCTTTTCTGTGCTGAGAGTTTCTGGGCTTTCAATTTTGAAGGAATGTTTCAGTGACTTCACAATCTACAACTTCATATAATGGTATACAAAATTGATACAATTTTTTGAAACTTCAAGTACACACTTTTCGCTAAAATATCAGCGTGAAAGTGGCATTTATTCGCTTTATATTTTCGGGAAGGTGTTTACAAACTCACAACAACACCAGCTTTACGATAAAAAATAAACCCTGTCACGAGGCGTTTATAGACTGAAGAAGTAACTTTTTTTCTTCTTTTGCCCACGCAACCCGAAAACGCTCTGCCCTATCGCACCATACTTCACACCCACTCTCGGAAATTCCATCGAGAGAAAAACACACAAATAAAATGAGCAGAAACTATCAAATAGTAAATAGAAAAGGAGTATGCAAGAAAGAATCCGGAGACGATCGCCCACGCCAAAGTTTTCCTTCCTCTCCAAGAAGATCCGGAGAGATTCCATACGCAGAAAAGCAAATAATTCTTTCTCTCTTTTTTTCTTCATTGTAAAACAATAATAAATTTCCGTTTTCAATTCTTACAAAAACAACAACAATAATTAATCCCAATTATCTCTCAGCAGATCGAGAAAACCATCAAACTTTTCGGCGCCATTTTGGAAGAGTCTCTCGAATGGTTCCGTCGACAAGCCAGGGATTTTTTGAAAGACCTTTTTCAATTAAAATTCCATTCAACCCAAAAAATAAAGAACAAAAGGGGGAGGGTCGACGATCCCACCGGGTTCCTTTGTTGTGTTTTTTTATCATTTTATTATTTTAAAACAAAATTACAGACGGGTGTGCAACACGTTGGCCAAATAAGGCAGGCTTGAGCAGCATCTGGCAATCGGTCAACATCGCTTCAGGGATCGTTTCTGTATTTGTTTTTCTTTTTTTATTCTATACACTAAAGGTTCTTCTTAAATGTTTCAAAAGAAAATAAAAATACAATGTTCCGAACAACAACAAAAAACGGAGAATATAGAAAGGCAGAAAATTCAATTCACTTCCGCGACTTCTCGGTGGCGTATGATCCTCTCCCATCATCAGAAAAACACCAACAAAAACAAATGGCAGGAGATTGATTTGAAATTCAACAGCAGAGTTGATTCATGATTTCATCCAGAAATGGTTTTCACGACCTACATATATAAACTGAGGAAATGAATTATTTGATAAATGCGCATACAATTTGCATCATGATGAAACTTTCACGCGTCGATCACGGATTCCTGTCAATTACTTTGTTGTCTTCTCTTGACATTTCAAATTATGCGTTTCAAGTCATGAAAAAATTCACGAGTACGATAGAAGATATCGTCATGAATTGCTCAAAAAGTGTAGTTAGTCAAATGTATTCTTCTGTTGCCGTGTTGTGAACCATTATAGATTTTTAGCAAGATAGTGTAAGTAGAATTGTGTTCCGGCTGTCAAGAATAAGTTCTCAACAAATGTAGAAGATCAAAAAAGAGGGTTAGTTTGACAGAATATTCAGGAAAAAATGAAACACAGAATTCAGTTGGGCTGCAACCAGGGCAAAGTTTCACCCTATTTTAAGTTGGTATACTTCAAGAATAATAAATTCCACAAACAAAAATAGTCTTGTGCGCAAATCTTTGAGTGTATCACATGAGAGCTTGAATGGAAGTCAGTTTTCCCTGCCAATTTGGAAAACAGGAAAACTGTCCTTCAAGGACAAAAAAAAAGCAACAGGATTTTAGCAATAAAGTGTAGCCTTGAAGGCTCAGAAGAAACATGAGAACCAAGGTCCTTCAAAGATTCTCACAGAGATGAAATGAGAGAAGATTCTACTGAGAATTTGAGTTCTCAAATAATTGTGTGACAAATTTAATACTGCCATTTATTTTTGCGACACTCGCAACAAAATTGGGATTTAAAAAATGTGCAACAAAGAAAGCAAAACTCTTGAAAAGTTCTCCAAAAAAGAAAACGAGCAGTGGGTTGTAAAAAAAATTATTTTCTGCATGCGTTCATCTTTTTTCTAATTTTTATAATCGTCTCAATCATGATTCCAATATAACGATATTCGGTATACACAGACATTTAAAGAAATATTTACCCAAGTGTCGATTCCAGTCTGGGTTTCTTCCGGAAGTCTTGATGCGTTCGAGAGTGTTGCCATACCCGGGTTTGTTGGAACTCGGGCCGACGCTCGAGGATCGCACGCGTTCTTCCCGATACGACGACACTTTCTTCGTTTCCGACACCATATTGTCGAGATTTCTGCCTCTCTTTTTTTTAGTTTTTAATTCTTCTTGACAGTTAATCGTCAGTTGTCTTCACTTATTGCAGCAGCAGCACCACCAGCAATGAACTGTGTTAAACCGCCAGTCGGCCACCGAAATAACCCGCTCAACCGGCGGCGACGCGATTCGACGGTTGTGAAGCACGAATCGAATTAATTCGGGGAAAAAATGAGTTGGTATTTGTCGTAACTGTAAATAAATGCAACAGAAAAATAAAACAAATGTATTCCAAAAAACAAAACTTGCAATCAAGAAAAGCAACGTATATAGGAAGCACTCCAAAATATAATACCAGAAACAGAGAAAAATTAAAAGTTTCTTCTAGGTTGTCTCATGTCCATAATTACCCTTTTTTACAGCATGTAGGTGTCGCTCCAATTTTTTCACATTTCCAAACCTCCGATTTTGTTCGAATACAGCGTTCATTTTGAAAAAAGGTATTTGTGTTGGAAGTTCACTTGAATATGGTGGTTTATTAGGTTCAGGAATTGATTATTTATAGTAAAATGGTCGAGGTTGTTTAATGTCAGTTGTGGGGCGACATCTGCCAAACAATTAAAAAAATTAGAAATGCGGCAAGACAACTTTAGAAAAATTGGTACCTGAAATTTTGGAAAATTGATGCTGCGTATAAATTTTAAAATAGTATTCAATGTATCGGTCAATCAAATTCTGAAATGGATGTCGTAATTGCTAAATTTAATGAACTTGCAATGCTTCAGACGCAGGTTGTTCCAATGATTTCCAAAAGAAATTTTGACTTAATCAATTCCAATCATTTATTAACAATTATTTTAGAATTTTCGTGACTCTCATAAAATTGCGATGGAAAATATTCTCGTGATGTCGATGAGTTTTAGAAAAATGAGTTCCTTCCGTTTAATTCAACGCTGAAAAAAATTAATTTTCCTCCTGATTTTTCCCGAAAAATTTCCGAGAAGAAAGCTTCCGTCAAAATATATGCTTCGGAAATTTTTAAAATTGTCTAATCATTGAACTTGACGTTCAAAATATTCAAGGTCAAAATCATTTCGAAGCAATTGTTTCGCTTTCATCGTAAACATCACACACAAAAAGTTACAAAATCCGTAATTACATGTGTTGGTTTTCGGAAAAAGCCCATTTATCTCATTATCTGACATCATTTCACCACGGTTTTAAAAAACCAGCAAAGCCACTGGATCGAAAAACCACCGGATGAACGAAAAATCAGAAATCGTTAAATGTACCTCATGATTCGGTTTATTTAAAAAAATATTATTTTATCTCGTGGATTCACGGCAAAGTTGAACAAAAAAGGGTCGCAAATGCTTCAGCAGCACTTTCAACTATTGCAATATTTATTAAATAATTATAGATGGATCTAAGGATATGATTTTGAGGCACAATTTTCAATTTCGAACCGGTTTTCAGATTAACTCCGTTCTTATCACAGTTTAAATGTGTCAGCAAAATTCCGCTTTTTTTCCGAAAGTAAACATTTTTCAGTGTGTCTTATTACGAAACCCATTTCTTGTGCATGATATTCTTGAAATTGACAAAAAAAACACAGATAGTTTTTAAACGTTCTCTGAAAAATATAAACCCCGAGAGAAAACATCGACCGGATACGAAACATTCCCGCGGACGTCACGGAATAAAACGTAGTTCGTTCGTTCGTTCGTCACGTATTATTTTTTTACTTTGAAAAAAAAAATTGGCAAAATGGATAATGGACGACGACGACGACGACGGCGTCGTCAACTTCCAGTGAGTGAAACGTGCCAGGAAAAACGTGTGGTTCCGAAGGTTGACTATGAAGTTTTTTTGTTTTTGGCTATTTTTTTTTTATCTTCATCATTTGTATCTTTTTTTTCAATAACACACCGTAAGGTCCTTGAACTGCTACATGAACCGTGTAGCCTAGAAAAACAACAAAAAATTAAATTTTCATTTCTGAAACACCTCATGGACACTTTTCCATCAAAAAGCTTTATTCTTTGTGTGGATCATACTTGGGAATGTAATCTGGAAAAGAAGGAAGTTTTGAATATTTTTTATTCTTAATGCCTGAAAATAAATGACTGCATGCCAATCCATTTATTAATACATCATCATGCTTGCAAATAAAAACATACCACTTTCAAAATCAAGTTGACTTATTCCTGTATTGTGTACAATGTTATCAGCAATGACTTTAGTGTCTTGTTTTCTGTGTGTTTCATTGGTCTGTTTCTCAACAGCAGAGGATTTATATTGCAGAATGGGTGCACCAGTACAAATTGGCGCAGCAAAAGACAAATGGCCAAAACCATCTGGCAGCAATAAAGCTGTCAGATGGGGAACAAAAAGCACCCCACTTAAGCCAGGATTTGAAAACCTTTTACAACCTAATATGCCTGCCAAACATGGAAAACTTGAGGGGATCAACCCCCTGAGGCACACTGTCTAATGGTTTTTTTTTTTTTTTGCATCCCCTTGAGGCACTCCCCTTTTCAAAGGGAGCTTTTATAAATTCTGTAGGGTAAAAACCCCCAATAAATTGGCCTGGAATTGCCAGGCCAAATTTCTTGGAGTTTCAGTGGAAATTGTTGCCAGTACTGCTACTCTTCCCCCTCTGAAAGCACGTGTACGGTCAGCCGCAGGTTGGTCAATTCACAGTTGCGCACCCGCTGGTCATCAAGCGCTGGTCTGTCCAACCGCCAGCCAGGGCAGATCTTGGCCTTGCCAATCCCCAGCCCACCAAACTGCGGTTTGGTCACCCATTTGTTGGGGCACCCAAACAATCAGGTGACAAGAATCATGCTTATTTTTTTTTCAGAATTCAGTGAGCAAATGGTATCCAACCACAGATTTTTTTCAAAATTTCAGCAATGTTAGGTTAGGTTAGGTTAAGTCAGTTTATGTTATGTTAGTTTAGGTTAGGTTAGGTTAGGTTAGGATACGTTAGGTTAAGTTAGGTTGGGTTTGATGAGTTTTTTCTTCTTGTGAAAATTTTTATAAGATGAAATTTTGTAAAAAAAATAATAATCTGTGGTAGGATACCATTCTGCTCACCAAATTCTAGAAAGATATTTTGTAAAAAAAAAAATAATAATCTGTGGTAGGATACCATTCTGCTCACCAAATTCTAGAAAGAATCAGCATGATTCTTGTCACCCAATTGTTTGGGTGCCCCAACAATCGGGTGACCAGACCGCAGTTTGGTGGACTGGGAATTGGCAAGGCCAAGAACTGCCCTGGCTGGCGGTTGGACTGACCGGCGCTTGACGACCGGCAGGTGCGCAACCGTGATTTGACTGACTGGCGGGTGACCCAGTACCCTGAAAGCAGGGTTACCAAAATGGCACAAAAACGCCAAGAAATGTTTTTGGCATATTGTACTGTTGTTTGCAGCCATTCCATCAAGTTTCCGTCTGAAAAGTTTGCGTCAAAGTTTCTGCAAAGCCACTCCAGGAAAATTGTCCTGTTATTCTACATGTTACACATTCAAAAAGTCTCTCCAAGTTTTCTGTTGACTTGCAAAATATTGACTTGTGGAACTGTTCAAAAGTGTGTACTTTCTGTGCTTGTGAAAACCATTTTTGCACTTATTTATTGGCAGGTCATGAGTTTGATTTAACTCTCTCCAACTTTAAAAGTCTTTTGTAATTTTGTAAACAGCTCACTTTCGTATAGAAAAATTGAGTTGGAGTGAGTACTTTTCTCTTCCCCTCTTCTTTATTCGAAAGTCTTGGGGACACAATTTGTACATCTGGGTTCATCGCAAGTATTAGCAGTTATTCAAGATATTGCAATTGGAATTGAAATTTCTGAATGTTTTGATCTGTACCACCTATTTTCCAAAACAATTCCTTTTGAATATGGTCTTGAAAAAGAAAAAAAAGTATACTGTACTATTAAATTAAGGAATTTAATGCTGTCACGTGACAGCAATCAAGTGAAATTCCATTTATGGTGAATTAAATTTTTTAATATTAATCTCTTCATTCCTTTCTGAATTATCAAAAATTGCTGCAAAATTCACTTAGGATATACAGTAACTCAGCTTTCCCCTCTTCAATATGGGTTCAAGGTTTCTGTGATTCCAGAAGCACCTTAAAATATATGTTTGGAAAATTATAAGAGATTTCTTCTTTTATCAAATTCTGACTAACACTATTTCTTCTTCTGCCCATCGCAAAGACTGGAAATGTGACCTTGGAAGCCACAGAAAACATTCAAGGTCCAAAAAGTTGAATAATTTCCTCACTTCACTCATTGAACAAACAAAAGGAACAAATTCAAAGTTACCACAAAATTTGAATTTTCCCTGTACACAGTATCCCTTTTTTAGAAAAAGAGGAATGTTACAAACTTGTTTGAGACATGTCATTCGCGACTATTTTTAATTTTTGTCCTTATCTCTTCATCCTCTTCGAAATTGTCAAAAATCTTTCCAGGAGTCACTTAAAATATTGCTCAGCTTTTTCACATCCAATCTGAGTTCAAGGTTTTTGTATGATACAGAAAGCACCTTGAAAAATGTGTGCTCATAAAATTATAAAACCTTTTATATTTTTATAAAATACCAACCAAAATGTTACCTCGCTCGTCCACTGGCAAAAGACTCAATATTGGACCATGAAACCCACAGACAAGATTCAAGGTCCAAAACATCGAATAATTTTCTCACACTTCTCTTGTAATATGAAACAAAAAAATGTCAATATAATCACACAAGTTCAATATTCCCTTCAGACCCCTTTTCAAAAATTCAGTTGCGAACTTTTTGGAGACACCGCACACAAATGACCTTCCATTTTCTATATTTTTAATATATGTTTTAATATCTTCATCTTCTTTCTGAATTATCAAAAATATTTGAAAGAGTCACGTCACATTATTACTCAGCTTTTCCCCCCATTCAATACGAGTTCAAGGTTTCTGTGATGCCGGAAGCCTCTTGAAAATCTGTGCTTGAATCAAAATCTTCCCTCACTTCTTCCCATCGCGAAGACTCAAAATTGGACCTTGAAAATCACATACTGTACAACATTCACGGTCCGACAAATTTAATAATTTCCTTATACACTCCACTGTAGTTGAACGAACAACAACAAAAACTTCAAAATAATCACGCAAGCTCAATTTTCATTCGATATCCCCTTTTTTTTTTAAATTTTCAACCTTTTCTTCGAGACACGTTACAGAACACACACACACACACACACACACCGAGCAGGTAACGCAGATGGCGAACCCGCGTTTGACTCACAACTGGGAAGTCGAGAATAACCACATCCTAGGTCACGCACAACCCAGAAGAAGAAGAAGAAGACGAAAGAAAGAAAGAGAGAGAATTGAAACCCACTTCCTACTCAACCAGCGGACAGGGCCCAGGTCGAACCCCAGCATCTCTCTGACTCATGACCTCACACACACACAACTTCTCTTTCTCTCTTTTTCTTCCCGGGCAAGGTTCCTTTCCTCCGCATTTTACACGCGGCGTCAAGAAAAATAAAAGAAAAGAAAAATAAATAACAGGGAGAGTTAAAAATAAGAAAGGAAGAAATAAAAACGAGCTGCGCTGCATCAGTTCAAGGCTACTTTCTGGTCACGGAAGCACAGGTATCTCATTCTACCATTTACAAACCCTCCNTGCATCAGTTCAAGGCTACTTTCTGGTCACGGAAGCACAGGTATCTCATTCTACCATTTACAAACCCTCCCCCCCCCCCTGCTTCTTCTGGTAATTTTTTTTCCTGCTGTTCTTTACAGAATACAGGCTTCAGAGGTTGAAACAACACATGAACCTTCTGTGTTTAATGCAGCTAATTAGTCACCAAAGAAAAATGACTTCCCAAAAGTAATATTTTCTGTGGAATCTCGGTGAGAAAAATGTGGAACTGGTGAAAAAAGAAACAATTTGAGTAAAATTTCGTTACAACAAACCTCCCAGTATATAGGGACCTGATGACACATTTGTTACAAAAAAGGAGTTTTGTGTCAAGATTCAATGTGTTGACAAATTTTGGACTGACATTTTTTGGGAAATACAGTATGTAATAAATACTGTGAGGTGCTTCAAGACCAGTCCCTCACTATATCCAATTCTTTCATATATGCAATGAAGAGGACAATTTTTGAATATACATTAGAAATTTATAGTAATGTAGTTTACTTGTATTCAGCCTGTTCATTTTAATTCAAGGCATACATTCTTGAAAGGAGCTAAAGATCTTCCCAGAAATATGCAATTTCTGGGTGAATATGTGTGTTTTTTTACAATACACTTTTCTCTGCAGAAATTCTTGCCTCTTTGACAAAGTTTGAAATGTTGCACCAGTTACATTTTGCCATTTTCTGCCATTCATCAAATAATCAGCATGATAATGATGATCAAACTTTATTTTCCACTTTTCAGTGTTCACGAAGTCCAAAGAATTTTCCCACATCTAACCCCCTTCCCCATCCACAATCATCCTAACACATTCCATCACAGAATGAAAAAAAGATGAATAAGCCACTTTTGGGTATTGAAGAACAGAAAAATACATCAAAGAATGTACAAATGCACAAAAGATGTAGATAAGTACGCTTTGTTTTCCACACAAAATCATAATGATCACCCAAGTGGGGAGCTATATTTGCTGCAACCCCACAGTAGGTGCACACCAGGGTCACAACTGGTGCATATGGGATACTCTGGGTTTAAAAGTGTGCACTGGTGTAGAGGAAATTTTGCTACCATTCCAGGGCTACACTTGGTGCACAAATGTGACATAACAGAAGTATCACACAAATGCACCAACTGTAACCTAGGTGTAACTTACTTGTTTACAAATGTGACCCTGAGTAATCCTGGTGTGAACACACAATTGGTGCACATTAGGGATATGCACATGCAATAGAAGAACTTTAGTACACTTCAGGTGCACAGCAGGATCACTACGTAGAATTACAAACATATCCCCAGTGTGCACCAATTTCCCCACTTGGGCAGTACTGTATTGCCATTGTAATGAATCAGGGCGAAGAATGTGTCATACTGAGATTCAAACCTGAAATGCATTTGTCAAAATAAGATTTGGATAAAATGGCACATAAGGAGAAAGTGCTGGGACCAGGAAAAAATGTGTCATAAAGAGATTCCCTGTATTGTATTGGAATTTTAAGGTATATTACATGATTTTTCACCTCAGGTGGTTCAACATAATTTTTCAGTGCACCAGAATCACTGTCCAAGACTAAAAAAGGGGCCAAACTTTGCCCAAATTGACCAATAAACATTTAATTGAGGCTAAAAGCCTTGTATAACGCCTCTGATTAATATTTATAATATGGAGTTATACTATAAAATTTTATTATAATATCGAGTTTTTTCAAGATGTCAATGTACTGTACTGTCGGACTGATGGTTTAATTTCAGCGGGTTTCAAACAAGTTTGTAAATAAGATCTAGAGCATTTATAGCAACGGAAGCCTAAATTATAATAATTTAATTTATATTATTAGCAGCTATTATATTATTAGAGAAAATTTTTGAATGATATTGTGAATTGTTTTCTAAATAGTATATTTATTGAATCATTTAAAAAAAACAGCATAAACTCTGCAAATAGTTTTTCAAAAAATTCTGGGGGGAAAAACTGCTGAAATTTTTGTCAGAAAAAATTTGAAATTCATTGAAAAAGCAAGCCTTTGAAATTAGTGATCGACCTCGTTGGAGGATCTACAAGCATGTTTATGTCAATTCCTTCGAAAAATTTTATTCTGAGATGCCCAACCCACTCTTTTACAATTTTCCAAGAACCCATATGGAATTCTATTCAAAATTGAAACCAGGATGAATCATTTGTTGAATTACGCTGTAAGGAAAGCATTTTCCACGCTTTCATAAATGGTTTTCGTAGGTCAAACCGTGTAGAAAACCATTTCCTCTCAGTTTCCTCTGCGTCTTGATATGCTTCCAGGTGCCAAAGTAAAGAAACTGTCGACTCACTTTCTATGCGTTTTTTTTTTTTGCAGCACAAAGTAATACCTTGACTTTGGCACTGATTTTATTGACACTATACACACCCATAATCCACTAGACCCACAAAAGGTAAACAAAGCGAACATCAAGAACCTTTTGCGCACAATTACGCTTCCCTTGAATTGTTATTCTTGATGTGGTTTATCGTGAGAAAAAAACATTTACAACACAGAAAATAAAATTTTGATATTTACTATATGATTTTCAAATTTTCAAACGGAGAAATTTCGGTTCGCAAGCGATTCAAGAGTAGAAAAAATGTTTTGCCAAGCCTCCAAAAAAGTTGGATTGAAAATTTACCTCCTCATCGTCAATCTCGCAAACTCAGTTTTTCTTCGAAGAATCTCGCAAAAAAATCAAGTACTGCTGTAATCATATCAGGCGATCAATCACTGAAATTTTTAAAGTTCAAAAAACATTTCCATGCGGGAATATTCCATGTGACCACGTATGCACAGTATGTGTTTTCACTTGCGAATAGAATGCGAGAGCTCGTGCATATTATACAACAGTACAATACTTCTTCTTTATGTGCAATTGCATAAAAATAAATTTATGTCTGATAAAAAAGGGTAAACAAAACCAAGGAGTTGGAAAACATGACGTCAACACAAACGTGCAAGTACCCATGGAGGAAACGAAATGCATTTCTTTTTGTTTCTCTCAGAGTAAGGGCAATATTTTACTTATTTATTTGTGGTCTTTCTTTTCACTCCCGTCAAATGAATACTTCGGTTTATTCAAAACCAATCACTTCAATTGAATTTTCTTGAATATTGAAACGTAAGAGAAGTAGCAAAACTTCATTTTGATCACAATGTTGTCCGATGTCAATTTTTGAACACGAATGCAGTCCACCGGCATTTTTCAACGAAATAACTTCGCACTTTCCATTTTTGAATGACGAAAAGAGACGTTTGCACTTTCCATTTTCGAAAACAGACGTCAAGAAACAAAAAAAAACCTTTCATAATCAGTTTAATCACTGAAAATAACAAACGCCCAATGACTAAAAAGTTATACACGTACAGTTGACACAGTACCAAACCAACAGTCTTTCGAAGTCAGAAAGTTTCACGAATATCTTCGCAATTTGAACAATGAAATGTACAGTATTTTCAAACTGGAAAAGTTTTCATTTTGAAGTAAACCCATTTGTTCAAATTTAAATGTTCACTGTATGCTGGGTAAAACTGTGATTCACAACAAATCTAACTTAATCTGCTCACATTTGCTGATTTCCATTATTCAATCACTGATGTAGTTCCGAAAAACAAAAACTTTAGCCAAAATGCAGTGAATTCGGGTGTTTGTGTATGAATGATGCATAGCAATTACTGCATGTATTTGGACACTTGGTTTGTTTGCATCAAATCGATGACAATAAATAATTTTTTCGAACATCCCATTAATCGGGTTACACGGATAACTCAGTGCTTTTACTGCATTTTGAAGCAAATAAGAACAACCTTAAACTGTATTTCATGCAGTTCAGCTCCAAATCTTAGAGAAATCCTGAGGATACATCGAACTCGAATGGATTTCATTTCTGATCTATACAACACAACAGTACAGACGTACACCAGAATCAAATGCTATGAAGAAAGGTTAACTTCTCCTATGATTCGACTGTGACGGTTAATCGGGAAAGGAAAACAGCGGGACTCGAAGCACCCATCATATATTCTCACTTGAGTGATCCACAATAACCAATAACATTCGAGTCAAGGACGTATTCTTGGACTTATTCACTTCAACACACAATAAATCCCCGTCTGCGACAGAAGCTGAGAAGCGACTGACTGAATCCCATGCTAAGCGCGCGGGAAAATTCCTGACACATCACCCGGGGTACTTCAAAAGGAAGAGGCGCTATTTCGAATCCCTGAATGGAAGTTTCCTGAGCATATAATTCGTTTCTGAGAAATTCCTTTTAAATGAGCTAGCAGGTCTTGAAAATTAACCTAAACTCATGAATAAGGCAATTTTTCAAATAAACTTGGGATGAGCCACAATTGAGCCTTATTTTCAATGTAATCAAACTTCTGAAGTTGAACTTGAAATAACCTGCAGAATAAATTAATTTAGGGGATTTTTCAATGCAGGAATCTAACATTTTTTACTGAGGGAAAAATAAAATTCACGTGGAATTGAAATTGGTGATCTTCTGTTCCTTAAACATGCTTTGGAAATTAGTTAGGTGGATACTGGAATTGCTGCGGGCAAGGATTCATTTGTCAAATTAGTCAAATCAATCCCTTTTCAAGATTATGAATTTGTCTGTGGGGAAAGTCTTTGAGCTACAGAGATCTATCATACATTGTTTCAAAGTGAATTCAAAAGGGACTGCGCACAATTTTAACTTGTTAGACTTTTTGACTCTTTAGAAAGGCTCAACTGTACATATTTTTCAAATGCATGGGTGCAACTTTACTATTAAGTTGGATAGTAGTCCATTCCTTTCTCTTTTTGTGAACCATTAAACGATTGTTTGTCCTTCATCAGAATTATGGGAGTGCCGAAAATTGGAAACAATATATTACTCAGTTTTGTGCCCACCAAATCATCGCTCATGCTGTTCCTCCAAAATATAGATACTGTACAACAAAATATGGCGACTGTTATGATTGATCACAGGAAATAACTGCTGTATTCGCAGTTTTACCTTTTGCAGTTGGCAGAATCTCCAATTTGTCAAGCCTAATATTGAATTTCCCCCATCTCAAGTGTCATTCCAGGAAAATGCCAGAATCTCAATTTTTTAAGAATTCCTACAAACACCATCTCCCAATCAACTATCGTATTTCTGACTGCGAATATTTCTACAAACTATAGCTAGAGGTCTCTTGTTGCATCTAAACGGGAACTGTTCTTTCCGGTGCAGGCTTTTACCTCTATATGAAAAAACCGCGAAGTTTTATTACTGATTTCAATGATTCCCTAGATGTCACTTCTATCTAGTACCGACTGTGGTCATTGGCCTTGAAGTCATGCATGCCCCACATTTCATTATAAGGATCCATTTCAGGATGTACGTTCAACACCAACAAGGATGATAACAGGAATTTCTACAGCCTAATCAACTATGCGATTCTACTTCAAAATAAGCCACTGTCAAGCTAATTGTAATTCTTGCACTAAAAGAAATCAAGGTTTTGAGCCTCTTTCATGAAATATATATATATACACAGCATCTATACATAATTGAAGTTAATGTTCATAGGTGTTGGGCCAATTAAACAACAAAGAGTAGAAAGAAGAGAATGGACACAGCAGTCAGCCTTTAACTGCTGGATCCTCTTTAACAGAGTCCCTTAAAAGCAGCACACTTTAATACAGTCACAGGGTAACCACAGAAGGACAAGAAGTACCTCAGGTACACAACAGAGAATTGCAATAGGAATAATTGCTCTGCACCACCGCCATAAGGCAATCCCAATGTCTGAATGAATGCTTCCCAAAGTCTTTGAGACTTTGTCCTGGCTTCCGCCGCCAGAGATCCGTTATCAGTTAGCTACTGACCCGGTTTCCTGCAATGCGGCATCCAGGCCCCTGCGCTGCTGTTGCTGCACAACGTGCCCGAGCAAGGATGCTGCGCTCGGGTCACGCCGTGTGGACGCGACCCCACAATAGGTGCAGATCAAGTGCCGTAAACAATTCTTTTATGATTTCAGTCCCTAACTAAATTATTCTTCATTGGAAAAACTAGTTTATAAAATTTTTACTGACTGAATGACAAGAAACTGCTGATTTTGATAAGGATGAAAGAGAAAGTACAATGAGAAGTGCTGTAAATCCATTGTCACACAACAGAAAGCCACAAACGTGATTGATGGAGATTCATTAATATTCTTGGCAATGAAGACATAAGATTCATACATTTTAATTAGAAGTATTTTTCTTTCATGGCTATAGGGTGTTACACGATAAACGTGCAGTGAAAATGTTCAGCGGAATGGTCATATAAAAGAAATATCGTGCTCTGCGTGATGATTGTCATAAAACGCTGAGAATTACATGATTATTTTGGGGAAATATACCCAGCAGTCAAGTCACGAATTTCCGTGAAAATGAGGATCATGAGATTTGAAACTCTTATACTGATTCTGTTTCATTATATGTAGAAATTAGGTTGAATCCAAATATACATCTTTAAGTCGAACTTCAAGTGACAAACAAAGAAATTCAAGTTAGGGATCCCAAACTATCAGCACACCGTCTTCTACTACTGCTGTCCAGCAGAGCCTGGGTACTTCTGATGCTCTGAGGTCCAGATGTCACTGTCAGTACCGGCAACACACATATACAGGAGCACACCGGGCAGCTCCCGACCGCCCAGATCCCGACGCCACGCATCGCCTGTCTTTCATTGGGTGGACATTCCCCGTGCATATGCTGAAAAAGGTTTACGGTAAAATTACGCAAAATGTTGCATGCAATATGTAATTTTCCTCTTTTTATTCACTTTAATTAATTTTTCAATTACCAGACTTTGGGGGTTGTTAGGTTAAGTTAGGTTAATTAAATATTTCAACCAATGTAACTTGACCTAGCTGCCCCCAAAGTCTAATAATTTTTCTTAAAGCAGTAAAATATACCTAGATTTAAAACTAACCTAACCTAATTCAACCTATCCTAACCTAACTGAATTTAAACTAACCTAATTCAACATAACCTAACCTATTTACTTCCCATGAATAAACAGAGGAAAATGACATATTGCATAATGTTCCTGTAAACGTTTTTCAGAATTTGTACACGGGAATGCCCATCCAAGGAAAGACAGAAGACAGGCGATGCGCGGCGTTGGGATCAGGGTGGTGGGGATTTTTCCTGTTCCCCATATACAGAATTATGTGTTCAGAGAGTACTGTATTATAGATATGCAAGCTACTGCTGTACATCCCTTGAAATGCGTGTAGCAACTCAATTTCCCCAATTCTCTCCTCCGATCTTGATAGTGATCTTGGTTCCGGTTGATGTCCGGGTGGGAGACCTGATACTGAGGTTTCAATTGAGGTAATTACGGTTAGATGTCGTTACTAAGGGGACCGTAAGGAATCCCTTACTCTCCCCCCCCCCCAGAAAAAAATAGATCAGGGAGTGGCGAAGCAAGTGACCTGATTGGTTTTTTCTTAAGAAAATGCGTATGTATGGTCAGGGCGTCAAGTATCTGCGGGAGCTGTTAGAAGGTAGTCGTGATCCCGAAAGGTGGGAGAAGTAGGTGAGAAGCCTAATGAGGGATCAGCGAACTGTACCGCAGATTCGAGATATGGGTCTTGATTCTGAGGACAAAAAACAGGGGTAAGGCTGGAAGACCAGATTGGGTCAGGAGGCCGTGGAAGGCCGCGGGCGGGTACTAATTCCCAGGCGTTAGCTCTGCAGATTGTTTTCTCGGCCCCGATATGATATTCGCCTTGCCCCAAGTCACGAATGACGATAAACGGACCCAACTGTTGCACCCGAAAGCGACGATCCGCGGCGTGCTGCTGTACTGTTGGTAGCCGCGGGCGTATTGCCACGAGATCGCCGGGATGAAATTTTGGCCATTTCTTTCGATTTGCAAAATGGGCGAATTCGCGACGCGCTTTTGCATTAACCTCCGGGAGGTGCTCCATCGCTAGATCTATTGAGGGGGGCTCCACGCCGAAGAGCTGATCCGATTTCAGACATGAAGGTCGATTAAAAAAGGCTTCGGTGGGTGACATACCAATGGCCGAATGAAGAGAATTATTGTACGCAAGGACTGATTGCGGAATGTATTGGGCCCACTCAGCAGATTTTCCCTGCACTAGTTTTGATTGGATCTGCCCCAGGGTACGTATGGCTCTTTCGCAACACCCGTTGCCTTTGGGGTGTGTGGCTTGCGCGACGTGTTGTTTAACCCCGGCGTCACGTAAAAACCATTTAAATGCTCGCGAACGGAAAACGGAATCGGCGTCGGTATGCACGTATTCAAAAGGCCCGAACTGCCTAAAAATTTCGGCTAAAAACGGAATAACGGTATTAGCGTCCGCGGATAAAATCGGTTTGGCGACCATATATTTGCTAAAATGATCGACCGCGATGATCGCGTATCTGAATCCTTCGGTGGAAACCGGCAGGGGACCATAAAAATCAAGAGTCAGCCTTTCGCGGGGATATGCTGAAGCGATGGGCTCCAGATGGGTGCCCACCTTTGTTGTGCAAATATTGTATCTAAAGCAAGTTGCACAACACTGTATCCGTTTCCAGACATCTTGACGGAGAGATTTCCATGAGTACCGTTTCCGAAGGGTCTGATAAATAGTTTTCCAACCCGCGTGCCCTAGTTCCTCGTGGTAACTGTCGATAATACGGACACGTTCTTCTTCGTTTGGAACTTCGCGGCCCTCTGCTGCGTTGAGCATTACTCGACTGAGCGCATCTGGACCCTTTAAAAAACGACCCGGTTTGTATACCAGCTTTGCCTGAAAGGGGGCTAGCTTGGTTTTTAAATAGATGAGCCTGGTGGTCTTTAGTTCCCCCAGTAAAGCTTTGTGGTCGGTATAGACCGTAAAATCCCGCAGTTCCAAATAATGACGAAATTTTTTTGTTACGGCCCATACGATAGCCAATAGCTCGCGTTCGGAGTTTGAGTAACGGGACTCGGTGTCGTTTAGCGTTCGACTCGCGTATTCAACGACGCGGGGTTGACCGAGTTCGTCTATCTGCACCAATATTGCCCCAAGGGAGGTCGCGGATGCATCGCAATGGACCTCGGTAGCTCGAGAGGGGTCCATGCGTTCGAGGCGCGCGGATTCGGCGAGAATTTCTTTGAGGTGATTAAACGCTGCGACTGCCTCCGTGGTCCAGGTTAGGCGCGTTAGCGGTTTACTGGGAATAGTTTGGCGCAGGATTTTTTCAGATGCGGCAAAGTTAGTGGGTAGGTGGGCGCGAAGATAAGTCGCCATTCCGAGGAACCGCTGCATTTGGCGGGTTGTCTCGGGTTGGGGAAATCGACGGACGGCATCCAAGTCTTTTTCGAGGGGACGGGTGCCGGTTTGGTCAATTTCGTGACCCAAAAACACTGTTTTGCGCGCTAAAAAATTTGATTTCTTGAGGTCGACCGCGGCACCCGCCCTCTCTAGAACGGAGCATATTACTTCTAAATTCGCACACACCTGTTGAAAAGTTTCCCCAAAGACGATTATGTCGTCCATGTAAGCGAGGCATCGGACAAATAAATGATCGCAGAGAATATGATTGACTGCTCTCTGAAACGCCGCTGGGCCGTTTTTGAGCCCAAAAGGAAGAACGCGATATTGCATTTGACCTCGCAGGGTCCAAAACGCGGTTTTGGGACGATCGGCAACCGAAATGGGGAGGTGGTGAAACGCGGAATGCAGGTCTAAACTGCAAAAATAAGCATTATTACGCCCAAGCGCGTCCAGCAAGTCTTGTATGACCGGCATTGGATACCGGTCGTCGGCCAGAAGATCGTTGATGGCCTGATAGTTTTCAACCATGCGCCATTTGTGGTGGGGGGGGCATTAGGATCGGGGTTCTTTTTTCGCGTAAGAAAAGCTGGCGAATTGTATGGCGAGGAAGCAGGCTCGATGAGGCCGGCCTCAAGATACTCATCCACTAGCGCAGAAAATAAAACATTCATTTCCGCCGATTGACGAAATGATCGCGTGTTTGGGATTTTGTTCGCCGTTGTCACGAGGGGCACCATGTGTTCTGGGAAAAATCCGCGTCGGCCAGACCACTGGTGGAATAAATCGGTATGTCTGACGAGGATCTCCTTTACTAGGGTGCGTTCCTCGTCAGACCCGTCAATGAAATTAATTCCATCCCCGACCGAGATCGTAGTGGGAGCCCGGTTCTGAATACTTCTCTGAAAACCGACAAATGCGCGGTCACCGTCAATAGTCAATGCAAGGGGTAGTTGTCGGAGAGCGGTCCGTCCGAGAAGAATCGGGGGGTCCGAGAGGTGAGGTAGAATCAAGAAGGGGATCGAATATTGAAGACCGCGAAAGAAAAAATCTAAGGTCACTTGCTGAGCCACAGAAGCGGTGTCGGGTGTTAACGCTGTAAGGACATGGACTGAGCAAGGGGTAGGGATTAAGTTAAGAGAGTTAACTAACCGTTGGGACACAAAGGCATGAGATGCTCCAGTATCCACAAGTGCTGGGAAGAATGAATCTCCAATCTGCAAGGGGAGGATGATCGGTGGAGGTGCGGCGAGATCCGTGTCCACACAGTGAGCCGCATTCACTGTGCCGGACGCCCGTTTCCCTGTAACAATAATGGGCAATTACGTCCGATATGCCCAGGGGCATGACAATGAAAACAATAGGATACGTTAGGTTTTTGGCTTGTATTTGAGTCTGCGGGTCGTGGCACTGAAGTAGGAGCAGGGTTTTCGGGTTGCGGCGGAGCTGCGCGTCCCTGCTGCAGGATCAGGATGCGACAGTCTTGCGGAGAATGCCTGACGTAGGCGTGATGCCCTTCACACCACTGTCGCTGGGGTCGGGGATTGTTGGAAGCCTTGGAGGCTTGCTTTGGTCCGGTTCCTGTGCGCGACGTGGCGTGATGATGGAGGCGATATCGCTTGGCTTCTGCGATAGCCTGCGCCCAGGTCCAGTTTCTGTCGTCAATCCACTTTCTCCGTAACTCGTCTTGCAGGCCGGATGGCGCGGCGAGAATGAGTTGCTCGATGAGCATCTTCTGGCGAATTGTCTCCGCCGAAACTGGTTGCTGGGGTGGCGCAATGAACGAGTCAAAGGAATGTTCTAACCTGCTTGCGAAGCTCACGTAGCTCTCTCCGGTCTGCGGACGCAGCAGTCGGAACCGGTCCAAGCGATCCAGGTGAGGCGTAGGATGAGACACGGCGATGGCTGCAACGAGGTCTTCGAACTCAACGATACCGCGCCCGTATAGGATCGAAGCTGTTTCGCGGACTAGCGGAAGGGTTTTGTTTAGAAGACACCACACCTTTGTATCAGCCGAGACGTTGTTGATCGCCGGCATGCGGCGAAGCTGATCCGCGTAGTCCTTGAAGGTCTCCGCGTCGCGTTGTCGAGGTAGATCTGAAAGCTGTGGTTCGCGTGGGTACTGGTAGGGCGGGGGTTGACTCATGGGTGTTGCTGGAGGTGGGCTTGCAACGATGATCTCCTGGTGACCGGGTGGAGTCCACGACGTGATTTGTAGATCCAGCGGGCAAAGATGCCATCCGGGGGGTGGTATCCAGCCCGCGGCGATTGACGGCGGGATGCGGTTGGTCTCCAGGAGAGCGACGAAGGCGGATTGATGATTTCCAGGTGGTGAGCCAAGACGATACGCCTCGACCAGGTACTGTAGCGTAGGAAGCGGGATAGCGTCCCACTGGTTGCCGGGTGTCGTTGCCGGGCTGGAGTCCAGTGGAGGTAAGCTCCGCGATGAATTGCTGTCTCCTCCGATCTTGATAGTGATCTTGGTTCCGGTTGATGTCCGGGTGGGAGACCTGATACTGAGGTTTCAATTGAGGTAATTACGGTTAGATGTCGTTACTAAGGGGACCGTAAGGAATCCCTTACTCCCACCACCCCTAAAAAGGACAAGGGGTATATGTCTTAATACACAAGTCTCTCATGACATAATATCTATACGTTCGATGACGACATGTAGGGAACTTTACGC
Source organism: Notodromas monacha (assembly GCA_905338405.1). Classification (NCBI taxonomy): domain Eukaryota; kingdom Metazoa; phylum Arthropoda; class Ostracoda; order Podocopida; family Cyprididae; genus Notodromas; species Notodromas monacha. Next base: position 77,068 of record CAJPEX010000183.1, on the reverse strand, counting down.
ACATCGTTGAGTTAAAGGGGTTAAGACTCCCAGATGAACAAAAACCAACATGCCAGTAAGAAGTTTTTGCAAGTACTGTACAGCACTTTGATGAAGAGGGAAACTTTCCATGCAGTACTACCCAACCCAGTCTAACCCACAGAAGTGAAGCAGGAAATGTACCGCCAAGTATAAATGAACACGCGACCCTAACTGGACGGACGGGTTGTCCGGTACATCAGAAAATGATGTACACACGCAAGCATGCACTGCGTGAAGCCAGATAGCCCTCTCGACCTCACCATTGGAACTATCTGAGCTGTCAGTCAAGAAAAACGCTGCTGGAGGTTGGGATTGCCCGGGATATGAGGTCGCAACGCAGTGCCGGTTCAAGGATTGAGCTTCTATCTAGCGTTTCCTATTGCATTTTTCGAGGCTTATAGACAAACGCACAAACCTTTACGCGGTACGCTTCGACTACCCGGGGTTGAAAAGGTCATTTGTTCCCATCATGCTCGTCTGAGTGCGCATGCGCAGACTGTTCATTTCGATGCTCCGCGTCATTGATATCCGAGTGACTGCCGGCGGTTCATTTGCATGTTAAACAAAAAAATTCTGGTTATGTATGCGTCACGAGATTGACTGCTTTATACGTTGTATACTAACTCGTCGTTCGTGTGCGCGAACACAACTACCCCGCGGAATGCGATATCACGAATGTAAACGAAGTGATCTATCAAACCAGCTCCGTTACCATACTGAACTTCGTATGAATAATGATGCTGAATTGTGACCATTACGTGGAACCGGATTGTCTGTCTATTAAGGAACCTGCGTATAGATATTCTCCTCGCGTTCGCAGAATGTCGCCGGTATATTCAAAGCGTCCACCCAACATCAAACTGAAGCCGTGATGAATGCACGAAAGGGAGTTGGTGGTTGAACGAGGTGCCGATCAGCGATCACTCACCGTGTAAACACGCCACTGCGCAGTTTCAGAAGCGAAACTAGCTGGGGGAATATTTAACAAGATCGAGTTCCGGGACGGTATTGAAACTCCTTTTCTCGAAAAAAAAAAAAAACGTGCTTGGATTATATATAGGGAGGACTGAAACACGGTGTGTGCAGTTGGGTGTTCAAACTCAGTGAACCCCACGAGCACCGATATACATCTCGACGTTGTTTCTTCATCGTTCATGATCCACTGAACAAACTCCACGCGAGCTGCTCTCTTTCAATATTCCACATCTTCAAGCATATGCAATGTTTAACCGGATTAGGTTGTTCTAATGCTACATCCAGAAGCCTCACGAATCACAGGTTGTAGAAGAGTAAGGCTTATACGACTGAACACATCGACGTTGAGCCTCGAGGGATTCCGGTTGACTTTCTGATCACATATCTCGGCGAAATTTCAATTCAGTGCACCCTAACTTGAGCTCGACCCGGAGACATACAATTTCATTGTCTTATATATAATCGAGCTTGACCGACCTTGTCATCGGTACGAATGTACTTGACTGACCTGAAAAACGCCGACCATAACTATGCCGATGTAAAATTACGATAGTTTGACCTTCACGTACACTTCATTGTCGTCAACGGTGAAATTAGTTGAGAGGAAGTTTTTATTTATTATTGCAGTGTCGTGTCACCTCACGGAGTCTTGATTCGACGTCGCATTGAGTAATTCGTTTTAGAATCATAGATAACGCGAGGTACCCAATATTTCGAATCATCAGCATTACAAAACTTTGCTGATCGCTGCTTGCGATGTTATTCGGCATTTCCTCAGTTCGAAGATAGTACTGTATTCTTCGATGTGTGTTCTTCATAAATGTCCACCGAAAACTTTCTGTATTTCCAAAGATTATAATATTCATTCATTATAATACTGCATTCAACAACGTCGCACTCAGCATTATATATTGGTCACGTCCAAGCACGAATAACGAATCACACGACACCTTCGTATAGCCAGTCACTTATTGTAACAACGTTATTTAGGTCAGTCGTGTACTTCGGGCTACTTCGAGAGTCGATCGAAAGTTCGAATTGTTCGAAAGTTTCCGTCAAAGCATGTGAACAATTCACATCCACAGTTCATCAGTTATTGCTGATTTACCGTATCTGGTTCTTCGCGGTTGTGTGGTGGTGCTGGTAACCTGAAGCTAGTTTTGACACTGCAGGAAATGGAAACACGATGATGCGAAGCGTGAGACGCTAACGGACTTGAACTCCCGTGAAAGGGGTGAATAAAGCCGAGCTCCTGAGGTACGCTAGGTTATGTTGCGCGTGATGAACTGTCCTTCACGGGGCTTAATGTGAGCGGGTTCACTCTAATCATAACTGACTTGATGCTCTACTTCGAATTTGGAACGATGTGGAGCTGGAATTTTTGAAAATAGAATCCTATAAGCAAAGATGGAGTTATCACGAGCATAAAAATGACCTTAGCCCCTTAACTACGGTTCACTTTTGATTTCAAACATGGATAAGCCTTGGAATGTGAATATCCAATGGAATTCTTCTACAATGAATCTTGTTTTGACGATTTTTTTCAACGCAACAAATTTGTTTGTGGTCCCATTTCTTCACTGTAACCGCATTACATGCATTAAAATCCAATTTTGGCAAAAACATTTCACTCGCTATGATTTTATCAAATTATTTGAAATGAAATTTGAAGTCAGACACAGGGTCAAAGTGAATATAATGTATTTATAAATTGGCCTTTCAATATCAAACGGAGTTTAAAGATATGAAAAGTCTAAATTTATCTGTTGCAAAAACAATTGAAGCATTTGTCACCCATGTGCAGTTCTATAAAATGTTGGTAGTGAATGATTTGAAACAATGAGTCTGAACAGAAATTTTTGTTGTTGCAGCAATTTTTTCCCAGGTCAAACTTCATATTTGAAACAAAAATTTGATTTTAAGATTCATGGAAGATTCGAAAACTTTTAAATTATGTGCTCAAGTAAAACAGCAGCTGCAGACCAACCATGGAAAATGAAGAACAGGGGGAAACAATGTCCAATCTCTTTGAGTGATGATATATGTCTTCCACTTGTGGAATGATTCTTGAATTTATTGGCAGTGAAGCTGCATATTTGGAGTGAGAACACCCACCATGAGTAAAATGAAAGTTCATTACATTCTGATCCAGACTTTCTCCTAATTGATTATAGATGCATGATTTTGGGTGAAGAGGAATTACAATATACTGTATTGCATATTGAGAAAATATGTGGAAAACCCAAATCATTGATGAGGAAAGTCAAAGAAACCCTTGCGCTTGTAAGAACACAATACCTGCGTTTCAAGCATGTATAGTCAGCACAATGAAATTCTAACCCATAAAAAATTAACAGATGACAAAAAAATTGAAGTCCAATTGAATGCTGGTCAGTTGTTTTCATATACAGTACAGTATCTCTATTTATTTGAGGCTTTCATCTGGGCAAACAAAACTGCTGCATTGATTTCCATTTTTTAAATGTTCCTTCAAATAAGCAGGGAAGTTCATTTAATTTCCTCAAAAAATTAATGTCATGCAATTTTGCAATTGAGCTGAAGAAAACTGAAACTGACATTGTTCCTGAATGCTGTCTCCTGTTGTTCACCTTACACATGATGCTTATTATTACTGATTTATTTCCAGCAGTCACAAAACAGATGTATTCTCTCCCTTCAATTGCAAGCAAATTGATGACAACGAAGAATAATGAATAGACTTCCAAATTAGAATTTACATGAAATTTCAGAGTTGAAAATATCAGTTTTCCATCTTCCCAAAATCCTGGACAGCAGAATTTTCTTTCACTGCTGTTTAAAATTCGAATTTTAGAAGAATGAAAAATTCAAAATTTCCATGCAGTAAATCTGCTAAATGCTAAGGTACTGAATGACATGGACAATAAAAGCAATGGCCTGGAACAGTATTTCAAGTCCAATATCAGATTCAAGGTGGCATCAAGAATGTTGAACCAATGTATGAAAAAAAAACTTATTTAAGAAATAAAAGTTTATTTAATTTGTTTAAAAAAATTGTTCATATGGTAATTTGAAGAGATCAGCCACCTGAAGAACTTACTCAATAGTAGTAAGGAATACAGTACAGTATCTCAGACAGCTGACTCATTGAGTTTAATACCTCTGACTACTGACTTTTACCACCACCATTAGGAAACAGTGCCACTGGAGTCTATCATTTTATGATGTTCAATGCCCTGAACATCTCTTGGAAATGGTGTGACAATTTGTGAAGAACGTCCTTTTGACTCATCTGTTGGATACCCAAAACATATCTGAACTGCTGTATGTGTTATTCCATGGATTGACATGTAATCCATTTCTGATCCCTTGAGAATTTCTCTCCCTCTCAATATTAAGTGAATGAGAGAAAATTTTGGATTTTTATCAATGATTTTCTTAGAAAAATATAACAATCAGAACAAGAAAAGCAATACTTTCTCAATAATTATTATTCCCAAAAGGTTACCTTTCAAAATCTGAATAAATATTCTTTAGTCAGAAGCAAAAGGATATTTCATTTTGCGGTATACAGCAAAATAAAATTCTTTTATCCTTTTTAAAAAGTGATGTGAACAGCAGCTGCACTTCATACACCCCTTCAAATTAATTCAAGGCCAATACTTTTTTTTTGTCTGATTCATATACAAAGAAAAGATTGTATCATTATTAAGAGTCAGATTCCTTTGTGTGAAGAATCCATTGTGCCATGAAAAGGCCTGATATAATAGGAATACCACCGTTTCTGATGATTCCATCAGCCCTGAATTCTGATCAACCAGGTTTGATTGGGGGACCCGTTTTTGTCTCCCTCATCATCCACCCCACCCCTTTCCGCCTTATTCATGCCCCCACCTTTTGCTTGTGGGCCAAATTACCAGTGTGGCAGTGTGTGATGTGGAAATCGAGGATCCCGGGAAAAGAAATGAGAAGCAGTATACTATATAGTGAACAAGTGGATACAAGGCAAACGGAATCCTCTAGCAGCTGCGCAGTCCGTCAGCAATCGCGCCAACGAGAACATCAGCTCTGTGCCTCGCCGTGTTCGGCAAAACGATCGCAGTAGAACTTCCGGGTAATAAACCCGGACGTTTTTATTTTTGTGGACTCCCTTTTACAGTTATGTGTGTGCTGAATGTGCTCATGTGCTTAATTGTTCTGGATTTCCGAGTGAAAGAACTTGTGTTGAATGGTGTGAAGTCTCCTTAAACTGTTGGAAAGTGCGACGGAGACTGAGACGACGCTCGAACCTAACCGTGACCAACTGGCCGGTTCGTGATTTGAATAAATTGATTCACTGGCTTACGCATCCTGTTTCCCGTTATAATAGTAGCTGTCCTTCTTTGAGTGGAGGTCGTGTTTTACGCATGTGCCTCGTTTTCACGTTGAAATGTTTCGATTTTTAGTTTCTTATGCGTGGTATTCACTTAGAAAAGTGTCGTGTAGTCCTTGTACGAATGTATCTGCTGATGGTGGACATACGAGTTGTGAAGTTGAACGAATTGAATGGTCTTCACATTTTTGAGGAGACATCGCGATAGATTCAAGGGATATCGCTAGTTATAGAGTGGTCTGTACAGTTATGGGAGTACACGTCCGTTTTTGGAAATTCCTCCTCCAAAGCCATCACAAGCAATGGATTTTTGTATTATAAGTGAAAGCATGACTGTTGGTCATCTGCTCTGCTGGAATCCGAAAAGTATGATCAATGATCATGGACGTCCAAGTGTTACGTCGTTTGTAGCAGTTGTAGATAATTATCTGTAACAAGCGGGCAACCGACCGGAGTTCTCGGTATAATGCGCTCCATCTGCATAATGAAGATGAAGGAGTTCGTAGCCGGTTTCTGAAGTTGAACTCGTAGATATAATGCTCATGTCCAGTGTAGTTGATTCCCCCCCCCCACCACTTCCGACCCTCGTTATCTGTGCCTGTGACCACTTAATGCGGAAATACGGACAGAAGTTCAATCGAAAACTTGTAGTGTGTTGTTCGATGGAATTGTGGAACGATTCAACGTGATCTTGGATCTTAATCGGCTTACAATAGTTGCTCAGATGTTTTGAACCAAGATTATTGTTCCGTTTCCTCGACGTGGTTCTTCAATGCTGTGATGATCAATTTCAAAATAAAGGTGATATTTCTTTTGTCATAAATTTTAAGTACGTGTGTCGTCTGAAGCGCGCCGTTCCCTCACAACACCAGCAGTGAATGCCGTAAGTTGAATGACCCGAAAAACGGCATTTTTCATGTGCTGTAACATTTATAAAATGTTGGCAAACTGCGCATGTAGGTTCAACAGTCTTGTAATATAGTCGGTGTCAATTGAAGTTGGTTCAACTGTTGCATGGGAAGCAGAAAATTTTTATGCACATTAACTTCAACTTCATGGTGCAGTTCAATGCTCTCAACTACAGCATTCACTCACCGCGATGGATTTTTTTTAGCTCGTAAATCTTTTGATCAAGACATGACCGTTGAACTCTGCCAGGAATAAGTTCCTTTTTGTATTTGAGATAGTTTTTGAAATTCTTCGAACATTTTCCCAATCTCCTCTGTAGACTTCGATGGGCATCCAAAAGAAGCAACTACGCGCCGTAACAATTAAAAGTTTAACGTCAGTAATATGTCGTCACATAACCGTAAAATCATGTTTAAGTCGTTCTTTTTCCTTTCTTCATGTTGGTCGAATGTTGCATTTGATGTCTGAAGGCATTGTTCATTCGGTTTGAATCTTGACTAGCTTGAACAGTCGCGCCTCTATTCGAGTCAAACTTCACTCATTCACTGGCCCAGCAAAAAGAGTGAGTCATGGAAAGAAGCATTTTAGCTCGGGTACGAAAGAATAATGAACGAAAATTGTAATATTGGTGATATTCCGGGCCGTAAATTGATTTTTAAATGAGTTGACAGCTAGAATGCTGGACTTGAATGGCTCATTTGCCCAATTATTCTTTCACTTTCCTTAAAAATACATTGTTAACTGTTTTTTGCATTTCTCTTACATCTGTCAATGAAATAATAGGCAAAAGGCTTCTAGGAAATTCGAGTTATGGAGGTTTTAGGGGAAAATTCTAAAAAAAATTCGATGATGGGCTTTTGAGGAGGCTCTAGTTACTGTATATTGAGGTTCAACTGTAGTTCGTGTCAAAAGGGGGAACTTGCTAGGAGACATCTGAAGCTACCCGTAGGTTTTCTTCGTTGATGCGCGGCATTGTTAATTTTCAAATTGCAGTCATTATACAGCAGTGTATTGGCATTTTAGTACAAATTCAGCAAGAAAAAGGAAAGAAAGTGTTGGTCGAATGTTGCATTTTATGTCTGAAGGCATTGTTCATTCGGTTTGAATCTTGACTAGCTTGAACAGTCGCGCCTCTATTCGAGTCAAACTTCACTGGTCCAGCAAAAAGAGTGAGTCATGGAAAGAAGCATTATAGCTCGGGTACGAAAGAATAATGAACAAAAATTGTAATATTGGTGATATTCCGGGCCGTAAATTGGTTTTTAAATGAGTTGACAGCTAGAATGCTGGATTTGAATGGCTCATTTGCCCAATTATTCTTTCACTTTCCTTAAAAATACATTGTTAACTGTTTTTTGCATTTCTCTTACATCTGTCAATGAAATAATTGGCAAAAGGCTTCCTCCTTTAAGCTCAATACCTCCAAAATCCCCTTTTAAGATTTTTTTTAAGCTACTACCCGAAAACTCCTCCGAGATCAATGACATATAACTCCAAGTTGACATCAAGCACAGTTTTCCCCCTTGAACGATAGCACTGCTGCTTCTCCTTTTTATGTGATTTGACAAAAAAAATGGATCGGAAAAAGTACGGCCTGAACAAAAATACAATTGAAGGACTTGACCCCTTCGCTCCATGATAATCAATCCCATAAGTGAAACGTCCCGTAAGTGAAACGACTCTTTGCATCAATTTCAACCATTTCTCCACCAATTTTTGTGTGTGTGATGGCGTCCTTGAAAAAGTGGCGGTGGTGGTCGTCGTCGTTGCGTTTTCGTGCAAGTTTTTTTCGGTCGGGAACACTGTTGAGAAGTATTATTCTTTCTTACTTGGCCACGCGGAACTACGATGATCCCGAGATGATTGCTAGCCCGAATTGATGCCCAGGAAGACGGCTCAATATCCCGATGACCTTTCACACGCGTGTCATGTGCAATTTACTGATCCATTCTTCGGTTTCCGGATGTTCCGCAGACAGTGAAATGTGAGGTTTTTACATTCAGCCTCGTGTGGGGGAAGTGAAAAAAAGAGTGAGAGAGGCAGAAAAAGGTTAGGGAGTGTTAGTGTGTGTGTGTCTGTGTGTACCTGTGCAAGTTTTTATTTATTCATCATTTATTTTTCGGTGGTTAATATGCTTCGCGAGTGGGGTGATGAGAGAATGATATCCAAGTTGGGGGACGAATGTGAAGAGCAAAGTGCGAACAATAATGAGTGTGTTGTTTGTGGTTGCGACGACTGTTTGAACCCAGACTTACTGCCCCTGAACAGCCGCGGCAGCTGCGGGTGCAGCGGCGGTGGCGGCAGCAACTGCTGTTGCTGCTGCTGCTGATGGACGACACGGCGGCGCTTCTAAAGCACAGCGTTAACACGCTCCCCGTCGTCGTCGTCGACGAGGAGCCCGTTTTTATCGCCCAGGGCCAGGATGAGAAACAACAATCACGACATTCACAAGGTTTGTGTACTTTTTTTTTTGGAAAAATAGAAATGGAAGTTTGATTGAGGTCAACGCGTCCGACGTGGAAATTTTCCATGCGGAAAAAATGATACTTTGGCGCTCTGCAGTTGAACCTTGATGCGTCGGACCTCCGCATGTCGAAGACCTCCTTATTTATAATATTTTTCTCAAGTCCCTGTAAATCAATTCATTAAAAAACTCTTCAACTCGAAGGCTTTTTCCCCTCAAACTTCCAGAAGTCGAATTTTCTGGAGTCCTTTTCCCTATTGATCAATTCGCAACAGGATGCATTTTGAAGGAAGTGGGCGAATTAACCCTTGTCTCCAAGTGCAGCATCCTGTCAACATTTAAAAAGCATTTCCTTCCTGAATATCACGAATAATAATTTTTGTGAAATTCTTCTTTCTTTCCTCCTCCAACAACAAAAAGTAATGCTTGTTTCTCAGACTTGAAACCTTTCAAGTTCAATTTTCTCGCCGATATTTGACTAAGTCACTAAGAGATTAATCTGTATTCGACTTGTGAGAGTCAGAGTATATTTTTTGAAAGATTTCTTTTTGCTTCGAGAAGTGGGATTCATGTCAAGAAGAACCACGAGGAACTTCTCGATTTTGTTTGGGATGATTTCCACATTAGTCAGAAGCAAATTATTTTCAGAAACTGTAATTGTGGATGTACTGGGACCAACATTTATCAAGTGAGTTGACGGAATGTCAAAGTTGAAGGTTCATTTCCCCAAATTAAGCTCTCGGTTCTTTTCAGAGCACCTAAAGTTAAATTTTTTATTGTTTTTCTCTTTTATGTGCCAATAAAATAATTCAGGTCGACTCTCTCTGCAACAAAATGCAAGGAAGAGTACCAAAAGAAAATTGTTTTATCGAGTTTTTTTTTGAAGAACCCCTGTAACATGGGTAGAGTACCCGGAACCACACGAAAAAAATTAGGTTTCACAGAGAAAATCGTTGTGGACAAGTTTGTTGTAGAGAGTCAACATGTGGTCAAGAAGCCTCCAGAAGTTTCGAGTTACGGACGTTTGAGAGGTAAAACATTTGAGTTGCGGCGGTTTTCAATACTGTTCTACTGTAAATAGTTTCTGACGAAATTCAGGCAGAGTCTCGACGAAAAAATTTGAAGTATTTTGAGGCATTTGACTTGAAGAGGTTCGAGTTATCGATTTTCAACTGTAGTATTGAAATAAATAGTGTTCTCGAGGGCTTTTGACGGGCCTGATAATTGAACAAGGACGGAGGCGCCCCCGAGGATTGCCAAGTGCCGATTCATCACTCATCGTCATCGATTGACGTCAGTCGAACAAGTGAACGAAGCACGACCACAACCCAACACAGTGTTTGATTCGGAAAATTAAACACACATACGTTTACGAAGGTTGGTTCATAAGTTTTGAGACTTTTTACAATAAATTCAACCAAGTTTTCAACAATTCAAAAAAAAAAATCTACTTACTTAGCCCAATCATTTGGCAACACTTGAGTGATGTTCAACATACTCTCTGCTGATTTCAATGCATTTTTCATGCGATTAATCCATCAATCAAAACAGTTGCCATAGATCAAGTTCTGTTACTTGACTAGGAAATGAATGAATTAATGAAAATAACACTTTATTATCCGCTTTTCAGCGTTCACAAGGTTCAATCAAGATTTCCACAAATAAACCCTCTTCCCACCCTACCCAAATCCACTCAATGACATTTAATCACTTCAGAGCAGGAAACAGAGCACAAATTGATACCAAAAATAAAAGAAAATACAATCCATGAAATACAACTGGACTTCTGACATGTATGCATACACCCATTCATTCCCTGACATTGGAAACAAAATATATGTGAAAATTATTTTAAAGGACAAGGTCTTCAGCTTGTTTCTGTATGAGGTTTAGCTGAATGAACAAATTAGAAAGAATCGTTGATGAGATGTCATATAAGGCCAACAGTTTATCTTGACTAGTTATTGGGGACAAATGTCACCACAATATAAGTTGATGTTGAGTATCAAATAACACAATCAGTCTGAGACAGGACCGGGAATTCCTATTAGGAATTCCTAGTTTAAAGAGATAAATATACAGTATTTTGCACGGAATAAACTGATAAATAGCAGCAACTCAACAAACTCTTCTTGCAACTTGCAGAATAAGTGAATAACTTGAGTAACAAATCACAACTGATAATGAGTATTACAAGATGAGCTTCTTAAATACCCAGAATTATATTCACCCTTCAATAGTTTTTACACCTTTAATCAGATCATTTGATGGTATGAGAAAAAGCATTGAAATTGGCAGAGAGTATTTTGAACAGCGCAGAAGTGTTGCCAAATGATGAGGCTATGCAAGTAAAATTTAATTTTTTTTGAATTGTAGAAACTCTGTGTGATCTATTTTGAAAAGTCTCAAAAAATTTATGAACCAACCCTCGTTTGCATACATGCTTACGCGCTTACACGTGACAATAGGAGGGGCCGGGTGTCGATAAAATATATGCTTGTATATAGTTGAAGACGGAAAGATAACGATCCTTTCAACGAGAGCATCTGTCAAAACTCAAATACTTTGTGTTTGTTTTGACATTTCGGAGTGGAATAAGTTACGACTTGGAAGACTGTTCGCGTCAATATAATGGCATTTAGGCGTCAACTCCAGAGCGAGTGGCAACGTTTCAAAACCGTTTTTTGAAGAGGTTATTTTTTTTTCCACGCCTTGTTGGGTGACACACATTTTTGGTATGGTGTGTCAGAGAGCCCTGAGCCGAATTCCTGGGATTTATGCTGTTCACTTCACCTGAGATATCTGTAACTGCAGCAGTGCATTATTAAAATTGAGAGGCACTTGGATTCAATTTTTAACGTTAATTTTTTTCTTCACCTGAATTAAATTAATTTTAAATCTTTTGATTTTTTAAAATTTCCTGTCAAAGATTTCGAATTATATTCAAGTGCGCGAATTATTTTTATTCCCGCCTACGACTTTTCACCCCATTTTATCTCAATTTCGAGAAAAAAAATATATAAGTGAGACCCCAAGATGCGGACGTAATTGGTGCATCAAGAGTGTCCCCAAGTCGAAATGTCCCCAAGTTGAGTCTCATTTTCCCTTAGACTTACACTATATCATTTTTAATGGTGTTTTATGTACAAAATACTCACCATTATTCCATGAAAATAAAAATTGTCTCCCAATTTAAACAGATTACAATCAATGTATTTCAACACAATATGGGCATTTGAATACTGATACCTCTGTGCAGTACATATAAATGTTTGCATTCTCTGTATGAAAATATTCAATTGAAAAGGAGAGAAGGAAGTCCCTCTCTGCTGGAGATAATTTTTTAAAATTAGCTAAATGGATGGTAAATTGGGGATAGAAATGCCCAAGAACTTTTCTTGCATCAGTTTTAGGGTTGGAATTACAGTATCTGTTTCTTGTAATTTGGCCTGCAACTCATATGCAATTTTATAACAAAATGTCCCTATGTTGAGTCAGTGTCCTCATGTCGGGTCTTTTTTATTAATTTTTTATGATAAGATAAGTGTCCCCATGTCGAATTGTCCGCAGGTTGAGGCGTCCGCATGTGGGGTCTCACTGTATATATGCGCTTGGTAATCGAATAAATACTGTGAATGCACAGGAAACCAGGAAATAAAAGTTCTCTCTTGTTTTCCGGAAACACGGACGTTGCAAAATTAATTGTTTGTCCCACGCCGATTTTATTCATATGCGGTGTGGCGAATGATGTTCGGCGATCGCTGGTGAACGGTTTTTGCCTCCAGGAAAATCCCATCAACACTTGAATNTTTCAACTGTAGTATTGAAATAAATAGTGTTCTCGAGGGCTTTTGACGGGCCTGATAATTGAACAAGGACGGAGGCGCCCCCGAGGATTGCCAAGTGCCGATTCATCACTCATCGTCATCGATTGACGTCAGTCGAACAAGTGAACGAAGCACGACCACAACCCAACACAGTGTTTGATTCGGAAAATTAAACACACATACGTTTACGAAGGTTGGTTAATAAGTTTAGAGACTTTTTACAATAAATTCAACCAAGTTTTCAACAATTCCAAAAAAAAAATCTACTTACTTAGCCCAATCATTTGGCAACACTTGAGTGATGTTCAACATACTCTCTGCTGATTTCAATGCATTTTTCATGCGATTAATCCATCAATCAAAACAGTTGCCATAAATCAAGTTCTGTTACTTGACTAGGAAATGAATGAATTAATGAAAATAACACTTTATTATCCGCTTTTCAGCGTTCACAAGGTTCAATCAAGATTTCCACAAATAAACCCTCTTCCCACCCTACCCAAATCCACTCAATGACATTTAATCACTTCAGAGCAGGAAACAGAGCACAAATTGATACCAAAAATAAAAGAAAATACAATCCATGAAATACAACTGGACTTCTGACATGTATGCATACACCCATTCATTCCCTGACATTGGAAACAAAATATATGTAAAAATTAATTTAAAGCACAAGGTCTTCAGCTTGTTTCTGTATGAGGTTTAGTTGAATGAACAAATTAGAAAGAATCGTTGATGAGAAATCATATAAGGCCAACAGTTTATCTTGACTAGTTATTGGGGACAAATGTCACCACAATATAAGTTGATGTTGAGTATCAAATAACACAATCAGTCTGAGACAGGACCGGGAATTCCTATTAGGAATTCCTAGTTTAAAGAGATAAATATACAGTATTTTGCACGGAATAAACTGATAAATAGCAGCAACTCAACAAACTCTTCTTGCAACTTGCAGAATAAGTGAATAACTTGAGTAACAAATCACAACTGATAATGAGTATTACAAGATGAGCTTCTTAAATACCCAGAATTATATTCACCCTTCAATAGTTTTTACACCTTTAATCAGATCATTTGATGGTATGAGAAAAAGCATTGAAATTGGCAGAGAGTATTTTGAACAGCGCAGAAGTGTTGCCAAATGATGAGGCTATGCGAATAAAATTTAATTTTTTTGAATTGTAGAAACTCTGTGTGATCTATTTTGAAAAGTCTCAAAAAATTTATGAACCAACCCTCGTTTGCATACATGCTTACGCGCTTACACGTGACAATAGGAGGGGCCGGGTGTCGATAAAATATATGCTTGTATATAGTTGAAGACGGGAAGATAACGATCCTTTCAACGAGAGCATCTGTCAAAACTCAAATACTTTGTGTTTGTTTTGACATTCCGGAGTGGAATAAGTTACGACTTGCAAGATTATTCGCGTCAATATAATGGCATTTAGGCGTCAACTCCAGAGCGAGTGGCAACGTTTCAAAACCGTTTTTTGAAGAGGTTATTTTTTTTCCACGCCTTGTTGGGTGACACACATTTTTGGTATGGTGTGTCAAAGAACCCTGAGCCGGATTCCTGGGATTTATGCTGTTCACTTCATCCGAGACTTCTGTCACTGCAGCAGTGTATTATTAAAATTTAGATACACCAGGATTCAGATTTTAACGTTTTTTTTTGTAACCTGAATTAAATTAATTTTAAATTTGCTGATTTAAAAATTTCGTGTCAAAGATTTCGAATTATATTCAAGAGCGCGAATTATTTTTATCCCCGCCTGCGACTTTTCACCCCATTTTATCCTCTCAATTTCGAGAAAAACATACATAAGTGAGACCCCAAGATGTGGACGTAATTGGTGCATCAAGAGTGTCCCTAAGTCGAAATGTCCCCAAGTTGAGTCTCATTTTCCCTTACACTTATACAGTATTATACAATTTTTAATGGTGTTTTATGTACAAAATACTCACCATAATTCCATGAAAATAAAAATTGTCTCCCAATTTGAACTGATTCCAATCAATATATTTCAACACAATATGGGCATTTGAATACTGATACCTCTGTATACAGTACATATAAATGTTGGCATTCTCTGTAAAAAAAAAATTTCAAGTGAAAAAGAGAGAAGGATGTCCCTCTCTGCTGGAGGTAATTTTTTTAAATTAGCTAAATGGATGGTAAATTGGTGATATAAATGCCCAATAACTTTTCTTACATCAATTTTAGGGTTGGAATTATCTGTTTCTTGTAATTTGGCCTAAAACTCACTTGCAATTTTATAACAAAATTTCCCTATGTTGAGTCAGTGTCATGTTGTATCTTTTTTATTAATTTTTTATGATAGAATAAGTGTCCCCATGTCGAATTGTCCGCAGGTTGAGGCGTCCGCATTTGGGGTTTCACTGTATATATGCGCTTGGTAATCGAATAAATACTGTGAATGCACAGGAAACCAGGAAATAAAAGTTCCCTCTTGTTTTCCGGACACACGGACGTTGCAAAATTAATTGTTTGTCCCACGCCGATTTTATTCATATGCGGTGTGGCGAATGATGTTCGGCGATCGCTGGTGAACGGTTTTTGCCTCCAGGAAAATCCCATCAACACTTGAATCCCTTTTCCCACGGAATTTCGATTTTCCCTTCGGAATTTATGGGTTTCCCACTCGTAGTACGTGGAATAAATCATGTTGGAGACTAATGATGCACCTGAGGGTACCACAAAAAAAAAATGGAAAGATTCGGGGACTGGTGTTGAAAAATGTGTTTTTGTTTTGTTTTTCGAATTTTACCAGGGATTGCGATAAAAGAACTGACATTGATTACTTAGTTGAGACTTATTCGACAAGAAAGAAAAAAAACGCCGTGATGGGGAAATACTCGTCGAGAATATGTAAACAAGTTCCGAGGCTTATTATTCTGTTCTCTGTTGTTGCCTGGGTATTTGAAAGCCAGGAATCGATCAGGGAATTATTATGCGTTTTTCTTCTTTATGTTACTTCCGGTTGGGGCTACTCACGTGTATCGTAACTTTTTCCGTTCGAAAACCCTGTAGCTTTTTTTATGTGTGTTTTTTTTATGAATCGTGCTGGAGACTAAAGAATTTTCTAATTTGATGAATGGAAAACCGGATCTTGAGATTCCACGAGAAGGGTTTAATTAAGTTAATGCACCCAGTTATTTTTTTATATTTTTTTTCAACATTATACGAGTATTTCGATGCATTTTTTTCTAACCTGTGGGAAATTAAATTTATGGACCTTAAAAATATCGACCTCAAGCCCTGAACAATGTTTCACGAAATTTTACTTCGTGTCAAAATATTGAGGGAAAAAGGAACTACAGTAGAACCTCATTACTGCGAATCTAATGATAACGAATTAATGTAGACAACGAATTTGTGTTTCAGGTCCCTGTCCAATAGCAACAATGTTATTTTATTTAGTTCTTGAAGAAATTTTGTTCATAATGGAGCTGTTAGCAAACGTTCGGAAGATTCTCTTTCTGTGAATACCATCCGTCTTCATCTGTGTACCCAGTTGCCACCTAGGACAGTCTTTCTTCATCAACCGTGGAGGATGGTCACCAGACCTTCTTCCATGGCACTATTTCACCACTTTGCCATTTTCAGGGTCACGGGTAATATAGGCGTGCCGATACGGCCCCCCTTTAGTTACGCGTGGTCTTTTGAACTTGGCACAACTCCATCATAGTGAACTCCAACATATTCCTTTTTTTTTGAACCAGGGTTTGATTGTCTGTTTATAACATTTTATTCAGACTCTGCAGAAATATTTCCCATTTCAACGCGGTTTTTTACCATTATGTTGTTTATGGACGAGAGTGAACCTGGCAGTGAATTTGCCAATTTTTACGAGGATAATACACCTCCTGATAAGGAGGAACATAACTCCTTTCCATCTCCGGCGGATCAGGATTCCTTTGAAGAATCCATCAATTCCATTGCCGGTAAGTTTTTTAGCCTGAAGGTTTCCTTCTTTTTGGCAATTTTGGAAAGTTGTGGAAGTTTTTCCCGCTCTCCTTTTAGCCCTTTTCGGCTATTTTATAAAGAAAACCTTTTCCGGTTTCTTATTTTGGTTCCTATAGTTTCCGAACCATCTCGTAAGAGACAACGCTTGAGTGATGCTGAAGATAGCAAATTTGCGGAGTTAGAAGTGGACCTTGTGCTCAAACCAAAGGGCCCCACTCTACGTGAAAATATTTGCCGCCATCAGGAGCTCTTTTTCAATGAGCCCTTTGTCTCAAAAGCCTTACTCCCAAATTTTTTGGACGACTTGGAAACTATTTTTCCCCAACCCGTCAACACAACTGTGGGGATCGTACCGCGGACAAATCCGCCAATATATCGAAACCTTCCAGCTTTTAACCAACAGCTGGATATTAATTACCAAAAAGCCCAAAGGGCTATTGCAATAACCCACCGTGCTCTGCTGGATTTTATGGATGATGATAGCTCAGATCCGCTCAAAAAGATCTCAACGTTGATTAAAACGAATGCTACTGCATATTTACTCGTCACTGATCATCGTCGGAAAGCCATTGCAAAGGGCCTAAAACAACAACATCCTCCATTTTGAGCTGCTTTGAAGGCTGGCCAATTTTCTTGTCAAGTTTATGGAGAGAGTCTTGTCAATCTCACAGACAAAGCTCTACTTGACACAGTGGCAAATGCTACAGTTCAAGAAGCTACCCTGCATTCTGCCGTTAAAGCTGCAAAAGTTTTCACCACCAAAACCCCTTTTAGGGGTGGTCCTCAAAATAATTTCTCAACTCAAGGAGGACAAAACTCCTTTTGTGGTTCTGCTTCTGGCTCAAGTTCAAATCGCCTTTCTAGAGGTGAACAACCTGGAACTTCTGGATTCCAGTCTTTTTTGGGGGACGGCCGCAGCAGAAACAACAGGCACCGTTTCCAGAACAGGGACCAAAACGGTTCCAGGAGCCAATACAGCAGGCCTCAACAGAACAACGATCGCTGATCAAATTAATTTCCAATACCCAGGTCAGTTTAAAACTTGGTGGTCGATTGAGGCATTTTTTGCCTTTTTGGAGAAAAAATATTACAAAAAATCCTTGGATACTCCAACTTATTATGGGAGTCAAGGTGGATTTCTTTTCTATACCCACTCCAGATATGTCTGGTACAAATCCTTGACCTAAGAGTCTTGAGGAAAACCTTGCTATTTCCAACTTGGTTTCTGAACTTTTGGATTTGGGTGTTGTTATTCAATGCACTCCTTCATTGGATGCAGTAATTAATCCAATCTTTGCTGTGAAGAATCATGATTCTTCATATCATCTTATTCTCAACAGCAAAGAATTAAATGACAAGTGTGTACGTAAGATCCATTTTAAAATGGAAACCTTACACATAGTTCTGGATTGTATTCAAAAAGGAGACTGGATGACTTCCCTTGACTTGGTCAAGGGATTTCATCATGTTCCTTTACATCCAGATCATCAAAAATACTTCATGTTTGAATGGCAGCAAAATTTTTTTTAGATTTGTCTGCCTTCCTATGGGTTTGTGTGAAGGTCCAAGGCTTTTTACTGTTATTATGAAAGCCTTGTTGACAACTTTACATTCCCAAGGATTTCGTCTTTTTTCATATATTGACGATACATTGATTACAGCTTCTTCTCTTTACCAGGCAAATCTGCATACAAAGCAAATTCGATCCTTTTTTGAAAAAGCAGGTTTTTCCATACATGAGAAAAAATCTGTTTTTCTTTCATCCCAAAGAATGAAATTTCTGGGATTTATTGTTGATTCAGACAGGATGGTTATAGAACTTCCAAAGAAAAAATATATTTCTTTGAAGGACAATTTAAAAACCTTGGAAAAACGTTTGAATTCCAAGAAACCCATCCGCCTCAGAAAATTTGCACAAATTTTTGGTTTTCTTCTAAGTTGTGCCCCTGCAATTCCATACGCCATGGGCCACTTTCGCCTTTTCCAAGAAGCTAGACAACATGCCTTGAAATCTGGCATTAGATGGGATGATTTTTTTGTTCTCCCCTTTTCAATTCTTGATGACCTCCAATGGTGGCTGACCTTGTCTCCACCCATGAGATCCTCTTTTTCCCATAAACCTATTTCACATACTATCTCTACAGATGCAGCCTCTTCTGGGGGCTGGGCAGCTATTTGCGGACCTCTGAAGGTTGCTGGGGTTTGGGGAGAACACGATACAAGTTGTATCGAACTCCTAGAACTTAGGGCAGTTCGTCTTGGCCTCCAAAATTTGCCAATCTCTTGGCAAGATTCTAATATTCGCATACGTGTTGATAATATGATTGCAGTCAGTTATATCAACAATTTCGGTGGCAGAATAAAATCTCTAGATCGTGAGGCACGTCTCTTGTGGAAATTTCTTGAATCCAAAAATGCCAAAGCTTTGGCAATTTATATCCCTTCAAGGGATAATCCCGCTGATTCTCTCTCCAGGATTCTATCTCCTTCAGAGGCAAAAAATTTAGATACTGAATGGCAATTAAAACCAGCCATTTTTTCTCATATTTGTTCCAGTTTGAAATATTTTCCTGAAATTGACTGGTTTGCATCTCATATTAATTCCCAACTTTTATGCTTTGCTGCGAGATTTTACGAACCGCAAGCAACATATATTGACGCTTTTGACTCTTTCTGGAATAACATTAGAGGATACTTATTTCCTCCTTTTTCTGTTTTGAACAGAGTGATCGCAAAGATCATCCAGGAAAAACCACAGGTCATCCTCATCCATCCCAGATGGCCCTCCCAACCTTGGTGGCCCCTTCTTGTACAACACCGACAAAAATTCCTCGACTTACCCAGAGCAGCAGAAAGTCTTTGCCTACCAGAATTTCCTCACCTCATACATCGGATACACAACCTTCCACTACAATGCTCAGCCTTTTCCCTTTGATGAGCAATGTACCAACAAAGATTGTGGATACTATCAAAGCCTCTCTCTCACCTACAACAATCAGGCTTTACGATTCTTACGTCCTACGATTTGGAAAATTTTTACAGCAGAGGAATCTACAAATTTCCGACATTGATACTATCACCATATTGGATTTTCTGACTCCTTTCGTCTCCAAGGAATTTTCCTTTTCATATGTTCGTGCACTTCAAAGCGCTATTTTAAGAGCCATCAAGCTTCGACGACCAGACTTTCTATTGGATGAGATACTTCTCAAACATTTCATGACTGGTGCAAAAAACTCCTGCCGTATATTTACTAGAAAGGCAGTGATTTGGGACGCCCAGGCAGTCATTGACTTTCTACTGAATCAACCATTTCCAACCTCAACTTCTTTACTTGCTCAAGAAACAGTCACAGTACTGGCTCTGGCAACAGGAGTACGTGTTGATGATATTTCAAAAATGGGAGCTGCTATTTTTCCTCAAGGAAGGGGATATTTTATCCCCTTTTTGGAACACCAGAAGACATCAAGAAAAATTAAATCTCCTAGAACAGGGATTACAGTGACTCCCTTTACAACCAATAGGGTTTGTCCTGTCCATCTTCTGCAAAAATATCTGGAAAGGACTTCTTTCCCATCAAGATCGAACTATTTGTTTGTTCGTTCTGACAATGGAAACCGAGTAGAAAAAGCTACTCTACGCTCCTGGCTTGTCTTGACTCTACGCAGAGCAGGAATTGTTGCGACTCCAGGTTCAACAAGAGCAGCTGCAACCAGTTTTGCACATGCTAGAAACCTTTCTTTTGATCAAATTGCACAGATGACAGGTTGGCAACAAAAATCCACCTTCTCTATGCATTATAAACGCACCATTCTATAGAAGGGTGGAAATCTTATGCTACCATGCTATGATCATGTTTAAAAATTTATTTTGGTGTGATATGTCATTTATTGATATATTTTATTTTTGATG
The DNA here is from genome assembly GCA_905338405.1 of Notodromas monacha. Lineage (NCBI taxonomy): Eukaryota > Metazoa > Arthropoda > Ostracoda > Podocopida > Cyprididae > Notodromas > Notodromas monacha. The sequence continues at coordinate 56,612 of CAJPEX010000183.1, read as the reverse complement.
TCTGTCAATGGTGTATGGCATTATTATTATTTTTGGTATTGCTTATGTATTGCAAAAATATTTTCTATGTCTTGAGGGAACAAGAGATATATGTGTATATCCATATTTTTCTTTTGGTGTTCTTTATTCTTCAGACACACCATTTTCCCTTTTTTCACGGTTGACGAGCGATTTTTTGCTCAAGTCGATTCTAAAGATTCACAGAAAGAGAATCTTCCGAACGTTTGCTAACAATATCCCAGTCCAGTGTAACGTCAGACTGGGATGTGTTAGTAATAGTAAGGAAGATTCTCTTTATGTGAAACCCACCCATCTAGCCACCCAAAATACCTTTTGCGACAACTTTCGCAAAAAACACGCAGTTTTCTCAAGACTGACCTAGGTGGCAACTGGGCACACAGATGAAGACGGACGGTATTCACATAAAGAGAATCTTCCTTACTATTACTAACACATCCCAGTCTGACGTTACACTGGACTGGGATATTGTTTTTTTTATTTTTTTCCTACGATCAAAAGCTGATTCGGGCAAAACAAAATTGTTGGAATGAGGTTTCCATAAAATGCTGGGCATGGATTCATTTGCCACAGGTGATGAAATTCCTGCATGGTGCAAGTCGTCGGATTTTAAAATTTTAAAATGTTGACTGTCGCAATACATGTATAATTTAATTTTAAACTGATAGAAATAAAATTCCATCTGCTTGTGGTTTCATGGAGTTGATGAATGAGAAATATCCGTTGTGGAATTTAATGCCATCTATGCGTTTTTTTCTAGCCGTTTTGGATGGATGACTTCCTCTCTGCTCATGGATTCTAAAGCCCTTAATATTCGATGTGATTTATAACTTTCTCGCCTTTTCCTTGCAGTTTTAATCTACGTTTTGTATTTTACTGCAATATTGAACTTCTAATAAATTCGAGGCTTCGGTAAATGTGTTTGAATTTATTTGATCTCTGGGAAGGTGCGCTCGTTTTTAAACCACGCTGTACTTGGAATTATAATTTTTTTTTCTCTGGCTCGGTTTCGTAGAGAACTAAATATGTTCTTGATGCGTGTCCAGTAATGTCAGATGGTCCGTGATTCGGTTTCGTTTCGGTGCTGGAGGAAAAGGGGAAGAATGGAAACATGTGTTCTTTGTGAAATTTTCGGCACGTTTGTGCGTGATTCGGGTAATTAGTAGGTAGTTGTTCTCCGTAAGGATGTTTCAGTTTTTATTTTTTGTGGATAGAAATCACTCCTTTTTTTTAAAAAGCTGCGACTTACTTGGAAATGGTTTCATGATGCCATTTTATGAAGGAATGAAAAGCACGTGGAAAGTTTTCGTCACGAGTCAATTTTGAATGTTCGTGGAAAAAATCCGAGTGATCACGAGATGCCCTGAAGAACTCGGCGCTTTGAACGTGAAATTCAAGCTTTCCTTTGGATCGAAAAAGATTGTGGTGGAGGTTATCCTACTTTTTTTTTCTTGTTCGCTCGATGAAAATGAAAATTCTCAAGGATTCACGTTATCTCTTGATGTCCGAGAACGCGCTCTATTTACATCCTTTATATGTGTGTTATTTTTTCTAATTTGAAGCGCTGATGCGGTGGGAAATTTTCAACTCGAATCCGCCGATTTACGGAACGTTGGTAGGTATTTGAAGTACTGTATTCAAATTTCAGTGTTCGTGAAGTAAGGTTAATCATTCAGAATTATTCTAATAAAATCTGAGCTGTTGTCTGAATTCAAGTCATCATGCATTTCATTTATCGTAAAAGCTTAAAACGTCCGCTTTGGTGGGACAACAGACGAGTGATTGTTTGAGCATCGCAAATACCGTTATGGAAGGGATAATTTATAATCCGTGAAATGCGCAAAATCAAGCGCCGATATATACGCATTCGAAACGCATCGACGGATAAGAACGAGTGATAACAAATGACAACTTCTGCGTAATTTCTCATTGCCACGATATTGGAAACGCATTTTAAAAAATGAAATCGGAATTGACTTTTGAAAAAATTTATCCCCTCCGGCTTTTTTTCTGTAGTTGAAAAGGGATTTTTTTTGGGATCTCAAAAATTTTCTGACATTTGGAAACTCCCTTCATTTATCCCCTTCATGTGTGTACAATTTGTCAAGAAAGAGAATTGTGCAGGAAAATTTTCATCAAGATATTTGTCAGACTCATGACGAAGCTTGGGGGTGTATTTGATGCATTGCATTGTGATATTATTTTTAATGGTTTTTAGTGGCAATGAGATGCGGTGAGACCTTTATAACTGGGATAATGAGAACATGAATTTGCACGGAGAATGAAATTTCTCGGTCAACTCAAAATGACGATTACTATTTATTCAAGAAAGACTAGAAATTATAGGGTACCAGGTGTATCCCTGAAATTTCTGATATGAAAAAGTTGCGAACTTTGTTTATGAACGTCAACCGAACATGTTAGTGATGTGTAGTCTTTGCTGCTCATGAGATTCTCGTATATTATTTTTCATTTTTGATTATAAAATAAATTCCTCACAGCCTTGGACAAGAAATCCGCGCTTTCCGCTGATCAAAAAACTCTTCTGCGGAAGGCAATCGTTCCTTATTTTCCTTCCTGAAAATTTGCCCTGTCATTAGCGTTCCTGAAGTGAGGAAATTCTTGGGGATTCATGGCATCTTTCGTGATGTCCCGAGAAACTCCCTTCATGTATCCCCAGGACATTTCGTCGAGCTTCGCTAACGTCCAGTGGCAGTTTTTGAGCGCGCAATTATCGTTCGCGCGGTGTAAAAGTGTGTGCGATCCCGGCGCGATGATCACTGGTAATTGTGAGAAGTTACATCTCCATGTCCGTTTTGAAATGTTGCGTTCATTATTTTCCCGCTTCTTCAGTTTTCTTTTTTTTTTCTTATAAATATTTTCCGTCTCCGGACGCCGATTTTCCCGGCGCGTCTCGGTCGATGGAGACAAAAGACGACGGCTGGACTAAGAGGCGAATTTGTTGTGAAGTTATCGTGTGTATGTACGACTTCTTTCGCGTGCGATGGAAAACCTGAATACAGTTCATATAAAGAAACCGTTTCGGAAGTTCTGACACTTTTCTTGACTTGTACAAGCCAGTCAATTTTATTTATTTATTTTTTATTCGCCGATTAAGCCCGGAATTTTGCATTTTGCGCCACGATGCCAAAGCGCACTGTTCGGATTTTTATTTCTGCGGAAATCACTTCCGAAGTACGGTACAGTAAAGTATCAATAATTCAAAAATGTCTTGCTTGAATATTCTGATAAGATCCTTTCGAAGTAAAGATATTTTTTAAGCCTTCGGAAGCCGTGGTGCTTCATCCATTTTTTTGTACTCCTTTGTTCTTGCAGCTAATCGCGTTTCTGATTTTGACGAGGGATTAAATGCGCAAAATACCCTCGGAATATGAATATTACAGTATTTAGAAAATGATGGCGAAGTACGCTACTGAAATTCAGGTCCTAATAACTGCTTCCAGGAACTTCTTGAAAACTTTGGGAAGTACCGTTGTGTTGTTTAAACGTGATTCTCTGAGCATTCGTGAGGTTTCTCACGTTTGAAATGAAGGGGTTGGTGTTCGGAGCGAAATTGTTGACGAAATCTGTACCTGGTCACGTTGCGTGTTTCCTCATGACAGAAGTAGGATTATTTTCTCGACAACTGGGTCAGATTGATTCTGGAGGTCAATTTCAAGACTGTGTTTAAATGTTGGAAGATTTAGATTTTGTGAAGTTCTTTGACGGAAATCGATGAGCATAAATATATATATTTGTTTATCCTGTATATAATAGCATGTCAGATGCGGGTCTTTTCGAAAGGCACCGAGTTGATGAACTCGACCTAATTTTGCTCCAAGTAGCTGAACTAAGCCCAACTGGAAATAATGAAGTTCGTTTTAAATGCGCTGTTTGGCGAGAGATTAGTTTGAATTATGTTTTTCATGCGTGCGTTTTACGTCTCATCTGCAGGAACGCGAGGTGGATTGTTCTCTTTTCATTATATTCCTATTTAAATTTATTATACTGTAGTACTGTACAGTAAAGGTACTGTACAGTACTTGTCTTTTGTGAATTACTGCGATTGAGGTATTTCTTCACATGAAAATTGAATCTTGCGTTCTCGTTTTGTTCTAAATTTTTGTAAAATTTCATATACGTACAGTCCCGACGATAATTCTTGAGAGAAGTTTCTTTGGCATTCCCTCGAAAATGATCGTGCGTACAAATCTTCGATGCTTATTTTTCGAAGCCCTTCAAACGTCGAGATTTGGAGTGCTCAGAAATTTAGACGTGAATGCGCTGAAAATAGAAAATTATCCCTCTTGATATTTGAGAAATAAGGAATAACAGATGTTATTCTTTTTTCTTCTTTTTTTTTTTTTGTTTTTGTGAGAAGCATGGGGGGATTTCAAGGAAAAAGCCGAGCTCCCTTGACTGCATTCCGCGCAGTTTCGTGGCCTTTGGGACTAACGCGTGTACTGCGGTTCTTCCAAAACTTCGACGACTGCAGTTATTTTAAATAAATGTATGTCTTTTTTTTTTAAATTGAGAGGAACGTTTTAGTCACCTTGAATTAGAGGCTCGCCAAGATTTTCCAAGTTTTTTGCATCATTCAACTGGCATCCATTATTGTTTTCACGCTTTGCGGCGTATCTGAAAATAAGACGCTGGTTCATCCCCGAACCCCTCCGATGGGTCAAGGCTTATTGCAGTCGAACCTGTTCAAGTCGAACTTCAAGAGACCAGGGAATGAAAAATTCGAGTGAGGGAAAAATCATTCTTGTTTGGAGGAAAGAATGAAGAATTACAGAAAATTGTCATTGCAGATATTCTGGGCGTTAGATTCCTTCTAAAATTTGTCGACGGGATGCAGAACTTGGAGGCGAGGGCTAATTTCCTCTTTCACTTCCTTTCAGAACACATTGAATTAAATTTTTATTGCTTTTATTTTTCCTTTGTAAATAAAATGATAGCCAAAAGGCCTGCCGAAAATGCGAGTAATGGAGGTTTGCGGAGAAAAACCTTCAGTTACGGAGGTTTTTAGTTGATTGTTTCTAAGAGAATTCAGACAAGGATTAGGAAAAAAAAATCATTGTTGGGAAGCATTCAGGGATTTGCGAGTTTTTGAGGTTCAAATGTAGTACTGTATTCTGACGACGGATTTACAGTCTTTCCTCATATAATACAATAAATTAATTTCAATTGAAGACAGTGAGAGAGCTATTTAATGGGAGTAAGCTTTGTTTCAATTCGGGAGGTGTTATACAGTATTTTGAAAAGTAATTTCAAGTATCGGAGAGGATCAAGATTAAAATAATGTTCAATTTTTCCGAGCATCGATGAACAGCAGCCCTTTGCTGATGGTGGAATGCTTCTATGCGCACGTGATTAAGAATTATCAAGGGTACAAAGTCTTATCAGCGTAACCCCCATATTCAAAACTAGCATTTAAAATTGAGTGTTACTTCATTTGAATTACGCATTAGACCGATCAAGTATTCATCGGTAAATAGAATATGAGGCATCAGTGAATTTAAAAACTTTTCTCTTCAAGCTGGGGAAAATTGCCAGCGAAATTAATTGAAGCATGAACTTTAAAAATGTTCTCTGCAAATGTCGCTAAAGGTGTATTTGCAGAAGATACACGAAGGATACGTGAAAACTAGAAAGCTTTCTTCAAAATGCTACTATGCAACTATTTGGCGTTGAAGTCATTAAGTGGAGGAAAGTTTAAAAATACTGCCCAGTCCGATTTAATGACAAAAAAATTTTTCGGAGAAGTGCAGTAGTAACTTGTGATCGCCCACTCAGTGCGTGAATTCCAGTTTCGAAACCTCATTTCAGACATTAAAAAATTCAGACATTAAAAAATTCAGACATTAAAAAATTCAGACATTAATGTCATTTCAGACATTGAATAATGTCATCTCAGGCATTCTCGGGCATTTTTAATCTAAAAGAGCAAACGTTTTTCTGACTTGCAAAATGATTACATGGTTCACGGGGAGGAACTGTTAGGCAACTTAAGCTAACAAACACCATCGTCTTTGAACGCCTAATCGGAAAGAACAAAAGTACGCTCCGGTAACTACCGCAGCACAGCGCAGCTCAACCAACTAATGACCGGGCGGTCCTTTGCGCCCCGAACCGTTTTGAGTGACTGAAGTTGACTTATACGCGTTATGAAAACCCGCCGGGAAGCTCAGTGGGTTCCTCTCACCCGGGAAGCGGTGGTTGTGGCTGCTGTGTACAGCTTGTCGGTGGAAGTGATTCGTGAAGACCGTTCATAACTGACGTTCCAGCATGTCGTATTTTTTGTCTGGGAGAGTTTTTTCTTTTTAAGTGGCTTGGTTGTGTGATTTTTAAAATCTCGGTTTCCTTGATTCAAATTGTTCATATTGTATCTGATTAAAGCGTAAACTTCACTTGGGAATGTAAAAGACATCTCAATTTTCTTTAGCCGAATTCTGATGGGTGAACTGTACTATATTTTAGTGAATACGTTAGGCGACTGTAGCGGTGGAATTTCGAGAGCTTCTGTCGCAGTTTTTCGATGAACATTGGAAGTTGCGAGTGAAATTACGAAGTCGGTCTACTTTTTTTTATTCTGAAAAGTGAAACATTTTAACGTAAGCTAAGTAAGAGAAAGTACTTTAAAGTTTAGACTCTCCAAGAAAGCAGTCACGAAGGAAGCTTCTTTGGAAACAAAAGGCAATGTCGTCGACACGAACTTACTGGAAAAAACTCTTTGTACATTGAAATACTGTACTGTACCGAATTTGTTGCTTTAAAAAAATTAAAATATGTCTGCTTGTCTTCATCGTTAACAGTTAGTTTCTTGTCTCGAAAATGCAAAATCAGAAAAACCTCGGATAACTGCAAAAGGAGTGATGGAAAGCAATTCATAATTCATGATATTCAGTGCAGCGACGAGGAATTTTCGCTTTAAAATGTGTATACCGTACCCAAACTGAAAATATGTCCAAGATGAATTATTACAAAGGGCGACGAGGGATCCGCACAACATTGAAAGAAAATTCCAGACGACTGAATGAAGGCAATGTTATTCTCGAAGAAAAATCCATTCGAAAAAATTTCGTAGCATCCCAAGGAAATTTATGTTTTGCTGGGTTGAACGACGCCTTTTTTTTAACGAGTTCAGGTTAAAAAAAAAGCACCTCAATAAAAATGGAGGGGCAGTAAGTAAAAAAATAAAAAAATAATCAGCGACACAAAAATACTTGTCAGATTCAAGACATCGCATGTAACGCTGACCGAACTAGCACCTCTAATTTGCGAGGAGTTTAAAGACCACCATCATCGTTTCGTCTGAAAGTACAGCACTGTACTTTCAAGCTGCAATCCGTACTTGATGGATTCTTTATGTTTTCTAATAAATGCGACATGAATAGCGTGTGAAGAATCAATGGAAGATGGTAGTTCGAGGCTATTTTTCTCGAGCTCATGATCTTCCTTCTCAAAAATTGACTTCGCGTCATGCGGCGTTACGAAATGATCCAAGGTGATTGTGAATGTGCCCTTTGACCCGTTTATTTCACTGATCCTTTCGTTGTCTGTGGCCACAGCGGTGGAAAAGCCGATGATGTATTTTAAACTTTTTGTTTTCTCTCGAGAAGATTGAACGCTTGTTCATGCCCGATTTTTAAACTCAGTCGACCTTCGAATCTTCTCTTTTATGTAAGAATGAATCTGTTTGATTCGGGATGAAGCTTGCACATCACGAAGCACGAATAGTACGGCCGGAGGAGCTTAATAAAGTCACCGCCATTGGCCTTTGCGTCGGGTCCTTTGATGAACTGTCGAATGTCTTTCACTCAGGTTACGCACACACACAATCTGCTTGGTGTTGTTGTCGTCCTTGGTGTGCCTTACCAGTACTGTACTGTAGTTTCGTGTTTAGTTTGCTTTTATTTTTTAGATCAGTGAAGCTGGAAAGCTCTGCTGCTTTGTAACCCTGTTTGAATTTGCATAACATTTTGGGGTTGGTTGTCAACGTAACCTCCAAACTGAAGGCTTGGAAAAGAAGAAAATCGCTCCGGATCGCGACTAATTGTGAACTAACATGACCATGGGTTCGTTGAGATTGCTTCGAAAGTTTTCTGCGTTATGGAAATTTCGAAGAAAATTGACGAAATAGTGTCAATGCTGTTCAATTTATTATCAACCATGAATACATTTGTATGTCTTTCCGCTTATTTCGTGACCAATTTCGTTTGGACGTACCGCGCTGTATTATGCTGTAGTTGGAGAATTTTGAAATTCAACAGGTACAATTCAACCCTTTTTTCTCGTGTATCACCTTATTCCACCTTTCCAAACAATTTGAATTGAAAAATGTAATTTTTGGGTTTTGGCAAAGTTCCACGGGCTAGAAGAGCAAAATTCAAGATGTTCTATGACGTACTAAAATGTAGTAAAATCTCGTGACCGCGAAGCCATCGGGACAAGTGAAACAGCTTCGTCTTACGAAAAATGTGTCATAAAGAAACTATGTTAACGTTGTTGCTTTTGGGCAGGGACCAAAAATTGACTTCCTTGTAATCGATTATTCGTTACAACGAGATTCTACTATTTATGCAAATTTCCCATGTCGCCAAGAATTGATCAATGTTTTGTAAACTAAAATTATGAACACCCTTTACTTGCTGGTCTAGAACATTTAGAATAATGTTTCGAACGTGTAGTGCTTCGTGCTTATCATGCCGGCCTCCTCGAATTATTTCAGTGGCGGTAACCGGAAACGCAGCCCAGGAAACTACTTGACAGCTTACAGAAAGTGAGTCCAATGCGTGTGTGTGTGTGTGTGTATATCTGCTTGGTTTTGTTGTCGTCCTTGGTGTGCCTTACCAGTACAGTACTGTAGTTTCGTGTTTTGTTTGCTTTTATTTTTTAGATCAGTGAAGCTGAAAAGCTCTGCTGCTTTGTAACCCTGTTTGAATTTGCATAACATTTTGGGGTTGTTTGTCGACGTAACCTCCAAACTGAAGGCTTGGAAAAGAAGAAAATCGCTCCGTATCGCGACTAATTGTGAACTAACAGGACCATGGGTTCGTTGAGATTGCTTCGAAAGTTTTCTGCGTTATGGAAATTTCGAAGAAAATTGACGAAATAGTGTCAATGCTGTCCAATTTATTATCAATCATGAATATATTTGTATGTCTTTCCGCTTATTTCGTGACCACATTTCGTTTGGACGAACCGCGCTGTATTATGCTGTAGTTGGAGAATTTTGAAATTTTACAGGTACAATTCAACCCTTTTTTTCTCGTGTATCACCTTATTTCAACTTTCCAAACAATTTGAATTGAAAAATGTAATTTTTGGGTTTTGGCAAAGTTCCACGGGCTAGAAGAGCAAAATTTAAGATGTTCTATGACGTACTAAAATGTAATAAAATCTCGTGACCGCGAAGCCATCGGGACAAGTGAAAAAGCTTCGTCGTACGAAAAATGTGTCATAAAGAAACTATGTTAACGTTGTTGCTATTGGGCAGGGACCAAAAATTGACTTCGTTGTAATCAATTATTCGTTACAACGAGATTCTACTATTTATGCAAATTTCCCATGTCGCCAAGAATTGATCAATGTTTTGTAAACTAAAATTATGAACACCCTTTACTTGCTGGTCTAGAACATTTAGAATAATGTCGTATAAGCTGCAAAACCGTTTCAGTATGACGGAAATTACAGCACAGTGTAAGACGCAGAAGAATTATAAGCGAAGATGTGATAATTGAAGTTAGATCCTTGGTTTCAATTACGTTTTTTCTGTGCCATGAAGCAGTATTGAATGAAATCGCAGAGTAAATACTCTCGAGGAAACTGGGGTTTTGTAGAACATTTTGTGATTTAAATCTCGAAGGTTAAGTCGTATGAAAATGCTTCTGCGAATTTTTTACGGCGCTAATGGATAGCATTTTTGGGTTTTACTGATCATCCGGTGAGAATATAATGAGCGAACCTACCTGATGATGAACAGCTTCTGGATATGATGAATAACGTAGTCCTTGAGTTGCCTCAGTTTCCGTGTTATGTTTTTAGTCTTTTTTTGTTAGATGCCGAAATATTGAACGAAATTACGAATTGAATATTCGCGAAGAAACTGGAATTCTTCCAAAAATTTCCCAATTTAATTGCTGTTTCTCATGTTGTTGCGATTTAATCGTACTTCAACGAATTTTAATTGCGCCAATGGATACCATTTTTGGGTTTTACTGATCATCCAGCGGACAGATAATGAGTTAACATACCTCATAATGAACAGCTTCTGGATATGATGAATAACGTGGTCCTTGAAATTGCCTCAGCTTCCGTATTCTGGCTGAACGGACCAGGAAGGAAACCGCGAGTCCATTCCTAAAATTTACGAAAGAATCCCACTTCGCAACTCGCGGTTTACCCTGCTGTCAAAAGCGGTTTGGCTCATTCAATCCTTTTTCCCCCCTCCTATAATCAGCATTTTCGTTCGTTTGATTCTTTTTTTTTTTGATGGTTGAGGAAATAATCGACATGATGCAAGAGTTTTTTGAAGCGTGCATGGCATGCTGTTCGAAATGAAGAACAAGATTTATAAGATGCTCGTGGGCTAAGGAGGTATTCGATAATTGTCTCGGATGTACCCTATGCCTGGGCACATCCGAATGTTGCAATGGCGAGGAAAGAATGAGCTACGTTTCTGTGATGTGGCCGTTGATCAAAGCAGGAAGCCTTGACGAATATTAAATTAGGAACGATCATCGTCTGTTTGTGGCATCTGTTTTCTTATTATTTTGAATGATGGAGATTTATCGAAAGTCTGGAGAGTCATCGACAAAATTTTATCCCAAGACAATGAAACCGGGTGGTCAATATTTCTCTCCATTTTGGTTAAAACTGCATGCTGAAAGAAACAGTCATCCGATTGCAGACAGATGGTCGAGATTGACTGGGCAAAAATTATCTGAGGGAACTTGATGTAAATCCTCAGAGACTATCAGGAATACTCGAAAGAAATAAATGCTGTCGTATATTGTATTTTGACTACAGGTGGTCTCCCTCTCTCTCTACAACGATCTCGTATGTGTAATCAATTTTTTGTCCCCTAGTGTTCTCTCCAATGTTTAAAGGTTTTCTGTGACGAATTACAGTATTTTCTGGTCCCTTGAATTTCGTTGTTGAGGGAATCCGCCTGTAAAATACGGTCAACCCCCGTCTAACGGACTTGATTCGTGTAAGGGACGAGTCTGTTAGACGAAAAGTCCTTTACACGAATTCATTTACATAAAAATTAAAAATTTCAATTTTCAACACTAATTTTAAACCAAAAGAAGTCTGTTTGGCGGATTTTGTCTGTTGGGCGGGAGGAAAAACTGCTTGCAGAGCTGGTCTGTTTGGCGAAAATCCCTTACACGGGAGGTCTGTTAGGCGAGGGCCACTGTACTGTACGACAATTTGAGCTTGGATTATTTTTGAGACTCCGTTGGAAATGTTCTCAGCTGCCTCTTTCAACTGAAGCACCCAAAAAGAGCACATTTTCTTGGGAAATTTCAGTCTTTTCAAACCTTTCATTACTAAAATCGCTGACACCATAAGATCGACCCAAAATTATTAGGAGTTATTCGGCAGCAATTTTTGCCATTTTAGTCTTATTTTCCGAGTATTTTGGGGAGAAGAGTGGTGTTATTGTCGGACACTCGCCCGAAAACGGTGCAAGCTAAAGAAATCTTCTGAGCGCACGGAACGGATTACTTTAATTTTTTCTCACGTTCTTCTGGCGAGACGACAATTTCAAGAGGATTAACTGAACAGTTTGTGGGTGTGTTACATATTTTTCATCCTACTGCGATGATTCTTTGAGATGACCTAGAGCCCCAACCTTCTTGGGCTTGCGGACCAGCGAAGTTCCTTAAAATTTTTGCGGACCGGCAATTTTCCAAAAATTTTCTGCGGACCAGCGAAGTTATGTAACATTTTTGCGGACTCGAAAAAGTTTCTGAAAAAAATTAAGTTGAGAAGCAATGAAGGAGCTATTGTGGAATATCTTCAAAAATTAGAAAGTTGGGCATTGAAGGAAGGTTTCTCAAAATTACAACTGAAACAATTTATTTCATCGGGTTAAAAATCGTCTGAAGTGTTATCAGGAGAAAAGCCAGCATTTATTTTTTTTAGATAATTTCAACTGCCATTGGCACGCCGAAATTTCAAATTATAAGATACTGTAACGTCCTTCGTTGTTAATTTGGCTTAATTTATTATACTGGAAAGGATTTCCCTCGGACCACGGGTTGGGGAACACTGACCCAGACTCCTAGACCTAGACCGAAAGGATTTAATTTTAGAGGACTTATGAGCAACCCATTTTCGGTCGAACGTGCCAGCGGTTCAGTGTGTGGCGTCTGGAGTCAGCTTCTGAAGTGTGCGTTTCCTTTTTGACGTTGGTTAATTCTGTTTCATGGTCAATGCTCCGTGTTTTAAGGTATAGCTATTAGAACGCGGATGAACTTCTGTGCCGTTAACCTCCGTCTTCTCGTTTTTGCCGGATTGGTATCCATGGGTTCCTCCCGAGGAGATGAATGTTTGGCCATCTGTGCGGCAACTCGCGACGTGTGCAGGTTATTTGTTCCGAGGCGGGATGAATCGTGGGGGCTGACAGGTGTGCAAAACGGCTCGGGTTGTTTCCGGTGCGAAGCGGGATAATTATGGTACTGTTCGTGAATATTCGAGTCTAGCGCCATCGACCCATCCGGCATGATGGTCTCATCGCGGAAGGGGAAATGGCCGGGTGGTCCACACGAATTTGAGACACAGTCAAACCTCTCTTAAGTTGGATTTCAAGAGCAAAAACAAATAAATAAATGAAACAAAAAGAAAAGAAAAATAGAGAATTATAAAAATAATAAAATCGACTTGGAAAGGTTTTGAGCTACGGAGGTTTCAAGTTGAGGTAACCAGGATTTTTTTTTGTGGGAAACGTGAAAAAATAGCAGGATACAATTAAAATTTTGCAATCGGTGATATTTTGGGTCTTGAATTGCTTCTTAGAGGATTTGACAGGATGCTGAAATTTGGGGCCGGGGATAATTTGCCCAAGTAGTCTTTCACTTCCTTTCAAAATGCATCAAGTACCGTTTTCATTGCTTATATCTTTCCTGTGTAAGAAAATAATAGCCAAAGGCCTCAGAAAATTAGAGGTACAGTGCAGAGGTTTGAGAGTGAAAAACTTTGAGTTGGACAGATTTCTAATGCATTGTTTCTGAAAGAATTGAGACGAGGACGTGAGAAAAAACGACTTGAGGAGGTTCGAAGTATCGAGGTTCAACTGTAATACAGTACAATCGCACTTTTTTATGAAGAGCGAATAATGGTTGACCCTTTACCACGAAATGGAAGTGACCTGAATAAAATAGTCGTAGAGAGAAGTTTGTTGTAGAGAAGCCGTATGACGTTGGGAGACAATATCATCAGATCAAAAGCAAATTTGTTTTACGAATAAAATCGTTGTAGAGTATCACATTGTACATTATTCAGAGAGTCTCCGTATAACGGAAGACTCACACAACGAAAAATTCGCGTTACAAAAACTCGTGGGGGAAAGACGTGACTCACATATCGAAATTCTTCCATTTAACGAAGTGGTCGGCAGGAAAATTCTTGAATTTCAAGAAGACTTCGGTTGAAACTTCGAAAAAAAAATAATTGAAGAAAATTTTGAAAGAAGGGTGTAGTGTTGCCTTTTAAATTTGTGGATTCAGCAAGTTAATACAGTTAAACCTTGATAAATCGAACCTCTCCAAGTCGAATTCCCCCTTGTGTCGAATTTTTTTTGAAGTCCCAGTCTGAATTCCCTTAAAAGCAATGTATTACAAAACTCCCTCACGAAAACGCTTTCCTCCTCAAATATAATTTGATTCAAATTTTCTGGATGCTTTTTGGCTATAATTTTATTGACACAGGGAAGAAAGAAGCAAAGCAAATCTAATTATGCGCACGGAAAGGAAATGAAAGACTAATTGGGCCAATGAGCTCTTGACTCGAAGTTCAGCATTCAGTCAATTCATCCAAGAAGAAATTTAAGGCCCGGATTATCAAAAATTACAATTTTTCTTATTCCTCTTTCTCTTTTCCAATAATAATTCTTTTTCCGCTAACTCGAAACTTTAATAACTCGCATTTTGTTGCTGGTCCCTTGAAGTTCGACTCAAAAGATGTTTGGCTTTGGCAAAACTTTTCAAGATCACTTGAACTTAACATTAATAAAATCCAAATTTTAAAAGTGATGAATGCTAAGAATAATTCGCTTTTATTTTGGGATTTTCCTCAATTTATAATTTAACCTGAAAGGAATCACGTTTCCGATCATGAAAGTTCCACCTAATGAAATGGAGATGATCGCTGAATGATCGAAGTCGCGAAGAGAAAATTTATAATTTTGCTCATAAAAAGAAAGAGCAAATGTTCGTTAATTATGCCGGGGACACAATTTGGTCTACTCTGCTTTCTAGCCGAAACTAAAAAAAAAAAGATTTTAAGAAAATTTGCTGCTGCAAAAATTACTTCCCGTCTCGTTTCGATTCTTTCGAGTCGTTTTATAACTTTATTATTTTATATGACGTGAAAATTCACAACGAACCGGATCTGGTGACTGAAGGCGGACGAGAAATCGAATACAGTATTTTAAAAAAAGGTCTTTGACCCACCATTTGCTGTTGGCTGATTCAAAAGGAACAAAAGATCTTATCGCTGATAAATTTTGGAAAATCTTCCAAGAAACCTTTCATCTGGAAAATTACTGTAGCTTGGGAAATCGAAAAATAAATTTGGTCCGGCTCACTGCTCTTACCGTCACCTTTTTCCCCGGTCACAAATTGCGTCAGTTCACGCCGCAAACTGAACATTTGAATTTTTTTTAAGGAAAAAAAAAAGCGAATGTTAATCGAATCCAATTGCTTCCTAGTCTGCCTCAATTGCATGATATGTCTCATTTCGTCTTTTTTTTTTGGAGAGGTTTAAATGAGCTGAAAAAGCTGGGCGATTTGTGGCAACATTTAAATAACTTTCACGAGCAACAATACTTCAAAAGCGTTACGCACGAAAGGGTTCGACACAAATTTTTGATTGGAGTGTGAGGTCGAATATTTTTTTTCGTTTGATAAAAAGATTAATGAAATGAATTCAACGTCCATTACTTTGAATGCTATCGTGTAGTACTTGAAAATAATGTTTCCCGCTGTTCGGTGTTTCAGTTTACGCATTAATTCTGTATGTGTCTGTAAGTAACTTTCCCGTTTAGTTGTACAGTACATTCTGAAAGCATTCTTGTGCTCAATAGAAGAATAGGTGCTCGCACGTCTTTAAATATTCTGTATTATTCTCAAAATGGGAAAAGTTTGGGGGCTAAAAAAATTGTTCTTCATTGCCTTCTATATTTATACAGTACAGTACATTAATGTGGTTTCACATTCGCTTTTACTGCGCAATTCTTTCGATAGTCTATCTCTCTCTCTCTACTGCTCCAAATTTTCCACAATGTTTTGAGCGATTTCCCCGAAGCGATAATTTGAAACGAACGATCCGTTCAAAGTTACCCGGCTTCAGTAAGTTTCACATGGACGTGATACCTATTATTACATTTGTAAAGGTACGGTATACAATTTAGTAATTAAAAACTGCGTTGATGTTGCCTGTCATTCCGGTGTCCGGTCATGGTTGTGTTGATAGCTTCCAGATGACCTTACATCTGTACCTTTGATTGATCCTAATTCCCAGATGCCCATTTCTCGATAATCAAAAATCGCGGCAAAGAAATAAAAATTGTTCAGCTTGTATAACTTGGCGTAATTTTGTGGATCTTACTTCGATTCTTGGAGATCAATTATGTACACTTTTAGTTGTCTTCGAATTAGCGAAGTAATGAAAATTATCAGCAGTCGCAGTGGGAAGATATGATCATTTTTTGGATATTAAATTAAATTGAAGAGATTCAGACATTCTGTAACCTCTCAATTTTAGCTTCAATTGCCTCATTTTCTTCCGTTTATTTTGCAATATAATTTGCAGAAATATTCTCTGTAATGTCACTAATACGTAATGTATATTTAGACCATTTTTTGAAAATTTTTGTATCGTGTGGCGTATTTTCAAGTGTAATTAATGCAGTGTTCGAAGTTCTGTTGAGTCGTCTTTGATTCAAGTTGCACTTATGCTTATGGGTCAAAAATTTGCGGCACTGTTTCAGGCGACGCATTAAAGTGATTTTAGGAACCGAATAATGCCTTCTGTGCCATTTCAAACCTTTTTTGCGAACCTGTCTTCCTGGAAAAAAATGACCGCACTCAAGCGATTAGGAGCCTTGTGCGAGCACAATTCGCATTTGGGCAGGAATTTCGGGGAAAATGTTCAGGGAATCGGGACTGCTGAGAAGAATGCAGGTTACACATGCGTACCTGAGAACAGGAAATACATTTGGTCAGTGAACTTCTCACCGACAGGTTCTCACTCTCCGAAAGATGATCATGTTTTGAAATTATTCACGAGGTTGGCATCCGAACAGGGATGTGAGTTCATACTTTTTTTTTTCGAAGCGAAATCGGCACAAATAAAGACGTGTCTTGTATATTTTTCCGAATTTTCAGAGTAAATGTGACCTATCTACGAATTTCAATCATTTTCATTGTACTCGTCAACGTTTTCACGCACGGCTGTATGGGGGAAACTTTGGCATGTACGAGGGGTCTAAAAATAGTTCTCGGGTTAGAATTGGAAGTGGCATTTGATTGAGCTGAAAAACATTTAGTGTTCTTTTTTGGCACACGAGAATAATTCAGCCCTGTTCGAGGTATTTTTCAGCAAATGTTTGCAATAGTCACCCTGACAGCTTTCTGCTCTCCATTCAGAAAACGAGGAGCCCATCTCGCAGATTTGTTGATTTGGAAAAAAAAAATTCTGCCAAGATTTCCCTTCAGAATTCTTGAAATTTTCATGTCATTAATTCTAAGCTTTTCCGCCGTTGATTGATCAGTAATTCCGCCATTTTCATCAACGAGCGCCTTCACAGCCGCCACTTGGCCCGCGATTGTGGCGGCCGTCGATGAAAATGGTGGAATTCCAGTGAAAGACCTGGAGACAACCATCAGAATTATTGCCATTTTGATTTCAAGAATTCGGAAGTTGAAGCTGGGCTACGCCAAAAAACCAGCGAGATCTCATCTTTTGAGTAAAAGAGCAGAAAGCCGGGAGGGTGCCTTTTGCAAAATTGACTTGGAAAAATGAGTCAGAGGGCTGCATTTTTTCATGTGCTAAAGAATGTTTTTTTTCTGAAGCCAAAATTTATTCCAGCTCAATCGTGTGTCGTTTCAATAAATTTATATTTCAAAAACTTTTGTCAGACCCCTCGTACAGTAGTCGCAAAAATGCATTCGTTCTGAAAGAATCGATCAGTTGGAAAAAACTCTGCGTCGAAAAGTCTCGGTTTTCCCTCGTGTCACCTGTTGTTGGTAACCTGGAAACGCGAATATGTGAAGCTCATCCCTAGCTTTTACGACTGCTCTACTACTACGCATGCGTCGTGTCGAGGGTTGCTGTCGATCCAGCGTCGAGTTGAGGTCGGAAATGGTAGTTTTCCCTTCAATCGAAGCAGTTTTTGTCAGCGACATGGGCTTGACGCGCGCAACAAAAACCGTGTTGTTTGAAAAAGGAAACTGATTTATTTATTCATTTTTATTTATTTTTTGCTAGTAAAGTTGGATACAGTATATCCGTGTAGAATGGTACAGAAACTCGCGAAGTGGAAATCCTTTCCTGCGACAAGTTGTGTGTTTTGAATGGTGACGTTATTATTACGTCGAACGATATAATCTACGCACACTTCCTTGGTATTGTGTAGAGCGGGATTAGTAACTTATTTTCAACTAATTCTACTGCACTGGAAAACAAGTGACATTTATTGCAATGCTTGCTTTTTCCTACTCTGTGAAAGGCTCACATTGTTTTCAGATTTTTGAGAATTCGACACCTGGAAATGCGCTTGAACTTTGTAGTGACGCGACTGAGACACATAATAATTATGATAACAGCATAATAATTATACCGTAGCTATCAGTAAATAGTTTTATGCATTCAACTCCTCGTCAGTTGGAAGTTGATGAAACCAATTGGAGACCCGTGCGATGACGATAAAGTATTTTGATCGAAAGATTCGTTTTTAAATTGTGATTCAAACTCTTTTTCTTGTTGTCGTTCGGTGTGGAGAGGTTTTCTTATTGAAAAGGTTTTTTTGATGAATGGAGTTCTTTTCATGAATATTGGGTGGCAATTTTGTCGGAATATTTTGAGGGGATTCAATGTTCAATGCTTTAAATTTCAGAAAATACGTGGAACTTTAGCAAGAAGAATCCCCCTTAAATGGTTCGTCGACCTTTCGGGTCTAATTACAGTTTGCGGAAGTAACTTGACTCTTTAAATTGCTTGGAATTTTCCTAATCATTTTTCGAATCTCTGAAATATAAACGAAATTCAGCACTTGTAGAGTACAGCATTGAAAAAATTGGAAGCGTGACGGACCGTTTCGTTCTCCTTTGATTGCAATCGAGTTGTAATTGTGAAGCATGAAAATGCCTTCAAAATATTTTTGTCGTAAAACGTGTCAGCCGCTTTTTTCTTTTGGCGCTCCTGTGTTATTTCTTGGATTTCTCTACGTGTTCTTAACAAGAAGTCCATGCCGAGCTGAAAAGTCGGGTATAAGTTTGCGTAATACGTTTTGGCTTAAATGTCGGAAAGCAGTCAAATAGCTTTTTTTCTCGTTGGGATGTTTGAGCACTAAAAAGTTTCTTGTTTTCTCCCAAAAAAAAATTTGGAAACACATTTTCTAGAGTTATTTCAATTTGTGGCACTCCCGTATTATTTTTTCCAACTGTTGATTATTTTCCCGCGAAGAATAAATTGTGAGGCTGGAAATGTGAACGTACGCTAGTCAATAATTAGTCAACTGGTATTCAGTATTTATATTCGATAGCCAGAAGTTGTTACGCAAAGCGTTTCTGCTCTTATAAGCTGTTTTAATTTCGTACAGTACATAAATCGCCTTTCGAATGCTCTGACTTGAAATAGGTTCGGAAGGACATTTTTGTGTAGCTGTTAATTTTCGTAGAGAGGAAGCTTCGCAAGCATGTCGGTTCGAACCGTATTTAATCCTGCTGGACTTTCATCATCTACCACAGAGCATTCCTCTTCCGTAATTTGGGATTCCTTTTCGGAAGATATTACGCCAAGTAATTGACGAAAGTGTGGGGGGAAACTTCGGTGGATCACTTCCTTTTATCGCGCGCGATTAAAATTTTTCATCGTAAATAGAGTGAACGGGATCAACGACGTCATCGAATGTCTCCGCTTCACGACGAACGTCCAAGAAGCAACTCGCTGCTGTTGAGGAGAAAGCTACATTTGGTGTGAGCGAGAAATTGCATGACGAAGCTGGAGGGATTTATGCGGGCTGTTGATGGGAGGAAGCTGTGGCTTGATTGGATATTATTTTTATTCCTGTTTTTTTCAAAGATGTTGGGAGAAAGCTGACCATTGTTTGATGATGGAAATGCCGTCTTCCTGTTTTTAGGAGCGTTAAAAAGGTCGAGTTGTTTTTTTCATAGTTTTTAATGGGATGACGGCTGGGGCGTGTTACCGCATTTGCGTGAATGTAGGCTGGACCGAAAGAAAGTATTTTAGATTATATTCAATCGATATTTGAACAAGAATGCGTTGTGTAATATCTGAGTAATCCTCTTGAACGGATCCCACGTGACTCTCTTCGTTCAAATGCCTTCCGAATTATGTCAAAATGAAACTATTAGCGGCTTCGGTATTCCAAGCCCCGTATTTAAATTGAGATACAATTTAGTCAATTCTAACTTTTGGTTGCTTCGGTATTGCAAGCCCCGTATTTGAATAAAAATGAAACCGAGTCAAATCGACACTTCCAGTGGCTTCGGTATTCCAAGTCCCGTATCTGAATAACAATGACACTGAGTCAAATTGAAACTTTTAGTGGCCTCGATATTTCAAACCCGCCTGTATTTGAATGAAAATGAAACTGATGAATTTGTTCCGTGTTGCAGCGGTCGATATCTCTCGAGAGTTGAAGATGTTCTTGGTGGGGTTGTCCCAATTTGGAGCGCCTATGATTGATTCGAAAACACTCGATTACGCAAAACTTTTTTGTCGTTAGGAGTTGTAATAAATTTTATTCAAAAATTCCCCTATTCAATATTTTTCTCGGATATCGATAGCTAAGAATCTAACATTGGTAGAATTTGCCTTCATCTCCTAATTCCGCGCACCAGAGATTTTCGTTGATATTTGTCAGTTGTATTAATTCATTTCAAATTCCTCGAGTGACGTATTTGACGAATTCAAGTGTAATACTTTTCATTAGCTGTTGACTGGGACTGTGGATGAAACAATTGAAGATACGGTTAACATACTTGATATATTCCCGTGGGAAGTGTGGGAACCGGAGGCTCAACAAGTTAACTAACTTGGTGATGAAAACCTTTATTAATTTGTTCCTTGTTCTTGACAAACTTATCGAGTGAATTCTTGAATATAAATGAAGAAACAAAAACCGATGACGATTGCAGCAAGCCGTTAAGAATTTCAATTCCCCAGTTGGACAAATTCAGGAATTTAATTTTTTTGCGGAATATTAATTCCGTGCCTTTCGAATCAATCGAAGCGGTGACCGTTTTAAAATTGCTTTCGGTTTCTTTTTCTCGCTTTCGTGATCTAGGATTGTTTGAAGTATTCAACCTTGATTTTCGGACTGTCCAACCATGGCCAATGTCGTGATCAGAAGTTCGTCTGTCTGTGGTTAAGCACTTTAAAGGTCGCATTTATCAAAAAATCTCTCGAAGTTTTTCCACATTGGCGTATAAATTGTGCAAATAATGACCAATAATGACGGTGATGGCGAATTGTAATTCCTTCATTCCTGAGAATTTTCGAGAATTATTCACATTAAATCACTTAAAAAGAGGCTAAACTTCCACTTCCCGGATAAAATTGCTGCACCTACTTAATAACCAAACCTACACGCAGTAGTCAGGGAATAGATGCGAGACTCATCTTCGAACGAAAAGGATAGTGCTTAAGCTGTACTGAGTCTTATTCTGGTTGGCCGTATGCGCTGTTCTTGGTCGAATTTGTAGAGCGGAAGGAAAGTGTGCAAATTTTCCAACGTGACGCAGAAGAAATAATGAGCCATTGTTGAGGGCCTTTTATTTCAAGCGTTCTTCGAAATTTTGAGCGAAACCAGCGGGTCGTTGTTTGTGATTTCTGTGTACGCATTTGTTTGACTGGACCTCGGTTCTGTGAGGAAATCCGGCTTTTTCTGAAAAAAATAAAATAAAAAATCCTGCGCACCGGAAATCGAAGGGAGTTTTGCGGTCGTGAATAAGTCTGTTCACTGTGCTCGATAATGCGGTGCTGTAACGAAGCGGAATATTCTGCGTAAAGCATTTTGCAAGATTTCTTTCCGAATTTAGCGTTGCTCTCCTAATCTTGGGGGATGTGTTGTGAGGTTGTGTTCATGAACCTCTTCGTATCGGGAAAATAACTCTTCGCGCTATCTGGTCGACCGTCGTCGTCGAGTTCAGTGAGCTATCGTGATGATGTCATCTTTATACAGTTGAACCTCTTTTGAGTCGAACTTGGAGGGACCGGGAAACAATTTTAGTAAGGAAAGCAAGCATTTTTCTTAATGGAGAGAAAAAAATAAGTGAAGGAACTTGTAATGGGTGAAATTCAAGGCCTTGAATTGCTTCTTGAATGAGTTCACTGGATGCAGAATTTTAAGCAAGGATTTATTGGCCCAATTAATCTTTCACTCTCTCTCAAGAAGACATCGAGTTGAATTTTATTGCTTTTCTTCGTCCGGTGTCGATGGAATAACAGCCTCCAGCAAGTTTAAGTTATGGATGTTTGAGGACGAAAGTCTTCGATTTAAGAAGGTTTTTGATGCATTGCTTCTGAGGGAATTCGGACAGGGGACATGGGAAAAATTCGACGTAAGGAGGTTCGAGTTATCCAAGCTCAAGTGTAGTTTAATTATGACGTTGGCATCCAATCGCTGGTTTCGTGAACGTGGTGATGTTCATTGTTGGCAAACAGAATGGAATACGGTAGTGCAACATTTTGGGGAGAGTTTTGCAAATTCACATCAGCAATTCGCGAAGCGTTTCTCATCGGCCACGCTGTCGAAAATTGATGACAAGCGTTGAGTGTCGGGCTATTTCGTACTAACCTGTGATTGAAATCCACGAGCATTTTTCAACCATTTTTCGGCGTAGAGTTCAAAAAGTATTTGGGCCGGGGAAAGGGAACTTGATCCGGCGACTGCCATTCCATTCTGCGCTGACGTGAAAGTAGTCGCAAAAATTTTCGCCGAAGTACTGTACAGTATTTTGGCTCAGAAAAGCCCAATTGTTTGTACGTAGTGTACTGTATAGCAAATAATTACACTAGACACGTTTTAAATATTTTTCTGACGAATTTTTCAATTTTTTGTTCTTCTAGCAGTGGATCTTTGAACCGCAGTTCGAGCTTCAATTCGAGCGGAAGAGGAAGCGGTGGAAGTGGCTGCGATGGCGAAGAGCCTTATTCCGACGTCTCGCTTGAAGAGGACGTCATAGATCTCAATCACAAGGTCTCTTTGCCGCTCTGTTTCGATGACAACGAACGATTTCGTATTCTAGTGCAGTAGTTGTTCTGTTGCTTTTTTACTTCCGTTTTTTGAGCCCTCGACAAAAAATTTAGTTTTTATTCCATAATCATGGTACAATATAACTCAGTCTATATTAGCTAATGACCGAGTACCGTTACCCAGATAATCGAATGCAGTATCTTGGATTTTCGGAAATCGAAGCATTTTACTATGAAAGCGAGTGTCGCAAGTTAACGTTGCATAATCATCGTTCCCTCGAATTTCGCAGTACATTAACCCAAAATAAGAACTAATCGACGGAAATGGGCTAAAATTTACGTGGTTTTTCGTATCGATTTTTCGTCCACTGAATTAATCGAAATTTGTGTTCGGGTAATCAAAGCCAGAATAACGGAAGTTCTGCACTTTTTGGCTTCAAATAAAACATTTGCGAACGTAGTTTTCTATGCCCGCGATTGCGTTGGTTTAACCGGATTTTCTTATTTTTCACATGTTCTTCTACTACAGTATATACAAATTTATTGAAGCATCAGACGTTTGAGTTATTAATGCGAAGGGTGAACTATGTTTCGACGAAGGTGAAACTTTCATTTTTTCCCTCACAGCTTCATTGCTTACAAAAGAAAGCCCTATTTAATTGCTTACAGAGCGTCTACGAACTTTACTCAACCCCATGGGCGATGTTTTCGAAGCCCGGCATTGTTGAATGGCTGAGCTAATGATTGTTTTGTTTTTGTTGCCGTGGTAACTGGATCAACCACTGAATGGCCGAGAATAGCTCTCTACATTTTACGTTACGATTTTGCAGGTAAATTTGCTGCAGGAGCAGATCTCTGCGTTGGCCGACAACCAGAATACAACTGACGATCGGTACCAGAAGGTCAAGCATGAGAACTCGACACTGAACTCCAGGTGCGTGTGTGTATATATACTGTACTGTACACGCTATGGATGATGCAGGGACAGGGGCATCGATTTTTATCGATCAAGCGACGAGTTTGTTGTTTGTCGCCCTCCCCGTCAGACAAAGGCTGGTTACGATTACTGCTTTTCATACGCAGACTGACGGGACTGTTACCAACGTGACTTTTCGGAAATCCCCTTTTCGAACTTTGTGTATCTTTTTTTTGTGGAAAATTTTGGAGGGGGGAGTCGTGACGAGTGTATTTTTGAACTCTCGTGGGCTAATTCAGCAATTTACGAAAGTTCACGTGACCTTTGGCGGATTTGATGCACTGGATTTTTTTTCGTGTCGAAGTTGACTCGTGAAAAGTACAGCTAGTTTCTGATGAAAAAAATTAAACGGGATTGCCGTTAATTTGTGACGCATTTTCCACTCCTCCTAATGTTTTTACATTTTTTCGGCCGCCATAGAGTTTGTTCAGTTTAGATCCTGCAGCAACACTTGATATGATCGCCGTCCTTCTAAAGTTGCATCAAAGTTTTCCCTGATAGTTATTTCTGTAGAGAAGTCAAATCTTGATTTGTTCTTGAGAAACTAACGTATTCGAAGAAGTTCTTGAAAGAATTCTTGAATAGGAGTGATGCAAGATTAACTGATTACGTCGGCGATCGTAAAATGCTGATGGGAATTGTAATTCACCAAGTATACAAATAAAAAAATAATAAGGATGCATCTGCTGAAGGGTAGTAGTACAGTATTTTTCTTTGAATGTACAGTATAATCGTTGAGATACATTTTTTTCGCTTTTGTCGAAGGATTTTAGGGCAGTACCCGATTCGCTGAAGTTTCTTGTCAATCGTAAGAGAAATGAAACAATTGCCGTGTAATCAGTGCGGTAAAGTTCTGTCGAATTCTGGAAAATTCGGAAAGTAGAAAAATGATTCTCAGAATTATCCGAAGCGTTAAAATTTCACTTGAAGATTTGTTTTAAACATGTGTGTGTTTATTTTTGTTCAATTGTCGAAAAACGCTTTAAAAAAATAACTTGAAAATGATTATTCATGCTTTCTCGCAGAATCCAGATGCTGGAGGAACAATTGAGAGAGCTTGAGATGCGAGGGGAAGACCAGTTGGTGAGCGAGCAGAAACGATGCCGTGAGCTGGTCGCGAGAATCGAGCGCGAGAAACAGCTCGAGCTCGAAAACTATCAAGTCAGGTGCGTGGATTTTTTTTTTTCGATCCAGGCTCACTTTCACTGCACCGCATTTCCTAGTACGGTACAGTACACTGGAAAGTCGCTTCTCGTTGTACATGAAAATAAATTTCACTGTTGAAAAAAAGGGGGAACTTGAAACCTCTCGTCCCGTCGATGACCGTTGTTCTTCTGAGATGCTCTTACCGTCACCAACTTTTGTGACGAGGGTGATGGAAATATTTTCTAATTGAGATTATATTCCAAGATGGTCGTCTTGCTCTTGATCATAAATAAACTCACGTAGATGATTCAATCGTAAATATCATTTTTGTATTTTGTTCATTGGCCGTGGGTTTGAGCAGAGCTTAGACACCGGATTCACTCGAATACCCTCGAGTAAGACGCGCACCACTTTTAGTGACTTTAAACCGCAATATTTAAAAAAATAAGATAGCTCAAATTTGAATTTGGACGTGAATTGAACCTGAATTATAATTTTTTTTAATCTTTTCAATTTAAGTGAGCTTTTCTTTAGAACTTGGTCCAAATTTTTCTTTAGAATCAAGTGAAATGCATACCGAAACTTCTATAACTTGTTGCAAAGTGTATACAATCCTATGACGTTTTTTTTTTCAGAAATACGCGACCTTTTTACATGATTTGATGTGTGTTTAATTTCCTGAGCGTAACTGCAGGGCAATCGAAAGACGTACCTTCAAAGAGTTTGCGAATAAAATACTGTATACAGTATACTCAATTTTTTTAGGAGTAGGGCTTTGAAAAGCTTCGGCGCGTCTCTCCTGGCGATATATTTTCAAGAAAACGAAGTACTGTACCTGTACGTTGTCTTTTAAAAATAAAACGAAATCACGATTAGCATAATATACATGTTTGAAAAATGTTCGCGGCGTAGTAATCGTTTTTCTGTTCTTGTGCTCAACAGGCTGCAGTCCATGGAGCAGAAGGGGACTTCCTTGGAGCGCGAACTTGAAAGAATGCATCACCAGGCGGATTTGTTGAAACAGGAAAAGGCTAGAGCAGTTGCCGAACGAGACGAGGCCGAATCTGCTCTGCAGAATTTGCAATCTGAACATCAGAGCTTGCGGGATCTGTATCGAAAGCAGCTGGAGCAGTTCTCCAATGAAAAGCAGCTGACCAACGAGGTTAACTTTCACCTTTTGCCGGCTCATGGGCTTGTCTTCCATTTATCGGCGTTTCAAAGTTAATGATGTGGCATTACGACCGGAACGGTTTTTGAAGCCTGTCATTTATTCTCCCGGGTTCTTGACGCTTTTAGAGGGATGAATGTTTGAATGCTTTTCTGAGAAAGTTTCTTGCTTCTATTGATTTGAATGCGCTGAAAGGCGAGTTACTCTGCACGATATTCAAGGGCTGCTGCTGACACAGCTGAAGTTTGACTTTCTTCTTTATGCGAATTTACGGCGTCTGCTTTTGATCCTTGAGCAGATGCAAAATTGAAATTAATATCTAATTCTTATTATATTTCGAATGAATCGATTCTCGCAAATGGAGCTAGCGTTTCAGTACTGAGAAAACGAAAATCTGCCGATAAGAACACGCTGGTGAAATATCGTGGAGGATTTCTCTTCGAAAGGAATCCGTTTTGAGCATTTTTCATCTGATCATCGAACCATTTTCAACGCGCGAATCGCAGCATGCGTATTTAGTTCAAGTCAAATTTGACTTCCCTCCCGGAAATTTGGTTGCTTCTACAGTATCTTAAGTCTTAACTTGCATCAGTTTAATAATTATTGGATAAAGCGTGAAATCCAGCTTTAATTTATTTGGTTGCCTTTACACTATCTTAACTTACATCAGTTTAATAATTATTGTTTAAAGCGTGCAATCCAGCTTTTATTTATTTTCTACTGTTGCTGTTGAAATTAGGAAAGCCTTTCCACAGGAAACTGTGGCAGAATCCGCGGAAATTAATCAAGTCACGCAACGGCTTTATACCGCAAATGAAGGATATTTTTGCGTGGCATTCATCTGGTAACATATTTGTATACCCTCTCACATCGAAGTAAGCTGCGTCCTAGCCCTTGTGTGAAAATGGCTTACTAGAATGTGGTTAACACACATTTTTGAGGGATCAAACGAGCTTGACGTGCTGGAATGCCGTAAGTTTTGAAGAGAAGGATCAAGGACACAATTTGTCAACAAGGAAGGTTCTCCGCCTTCTAACGAGCCTCTCGTCGAAATTTTATCGTTGAACATTTAAAAGTAAATTTTCTGCAATCTGTTCCAGGTTCTGCAAGAGATGTCCCGGGAATTGGAGAGTCTCCGGTCCGAAAAAGATGTCAAGAGCATGGTTTGCAATGGTGGCCAACGTCGAGGAATTTCTCCGTCGAGCGGTAGTGGCTTTTCCTGCACTGACGAGGAAGAGTGCACCGACGGGAAACGTCGTCGTCGTCGTCGGAAACGTCGTGGGGAAAATCGCGTGGACAACCACAGCAGTGCGCATTCGGAAACCACCTCGTCACGACTTCGCGATCTTGAGGACGAACTCCGTCGTTTGAGAGAGGAAAACAAAGGTTAAATATTGCTTTCCTCTTGCGTAAAGCTTCCTGTTTTAATTCTGTTAGCCGTATTTATTTTGTAGCTCGACCGATTTTTTGACGCCATTTCAGTGACGTAATTGAAATTAAATTGGGATACTATAAGATTGTTGTGCAAATTCGTCTACTGAAACCTTGACTATGAGAAAACAGAATTCTTTGTGTTGGATTATTCTCTGAGTTATTTACTGTATTGTAGTGTATTCGTTGTGAAGCATACCGTATTCTTTTTTGGCTCTCCAATTTCAAAATATACTGATTTTGTTTTGTGAATATTCTCGGGAAACTAAGGTTTTACTTTCTCTTGAATATACTATCGTCGGTATCACCCTGCATATTGTGAAGGTTTCGTGATGATTTTCGAGATAGTTCTGTGAACTGATTTTGTCCACCGAATTTTTCAAGAATATGGAATAAATTAGTTTTCCCGACTAAAAACTAATCCACGGGAAAGTTTCGGTAAACGAGATAATTACTGTCCGTTGTCTGATAATGCGTGAACTTTGAGTCTTGAGACTTATCCGACCTTGGAAAGCCTTAATGAGCATATGAGCTTGTTACTTGGTTTGACTCATTAACCTATATTACCTATTTTATCTGATTTCTTATGGCTCTGAATTGGAACAAAAACGCGATTTGTTTTGTGGTTATTGAACCACTTTTTCCGCAAATAACGCTTCCATAACAACTGCGATTGATGGAGCAGTTTCATACATTAATAAATTGTGTTAATTTCAGGGCTTGTGGAACAGAAGGAAGAGTTGCAGGCCCAGTTACTGTCCAGTGGCCTAGATCAGGGTCGGGAACTGCTAAATCAAAGCGCTCTTGGAGGAGAAGCTTCGTTGGCCATGGAACTGGAGGAGTTGAGCACGGACGAGGTAATGCTTGTAAGTTGGAGCTTCGCAATGACTGTTGGCTCGTGTTTTTCTCTTGTTTATTGGTTTCGTACTGCACTGTGTTGTGGTGGAAGAGACGCGCAGACGGTTGGACCGGAACGACGCTGCGGTTTTAGGAAACGTACTTTTGTTTTTTTGTCCACAACCCGCCACATCGGGAGCGAAGTGTCGATTCACAAGACGTAATATTTAATCTCGGTTCAGGTTTCTGTTTCTTCGCATGCGTTGCAACTTGCAACTTATTCACTGTATTTACTCCAGTAACACCCGCCCTGGATTAAGACGCGCATTTTAGTTTTTCAGCTAAAATTCACAGAAAAGTTGTATTCCCTCATTAGACGTGCACCTTAGTTTTCAGTTCCCAAAATTCATGCTGTATTTTAAAAACCGAACGATGCGAAAATCTAAATATAGGTGGACTCTCTCTACGACGATCTTATCTACAAAAATATTTTCTGTGTACTGATGATTTTTTGGTCCCAAAGGTTTCTCTTCACGTGTTACATTGGTTCTCTACGTACGACGAAGTTCTTTTTACGACGAATTATTTTTCTGCCAATTGGATTTCGATTTAGACGGAGTCCATCTGTTTAAACCCACTTGAAAGTTGACTTCCATGTTGATATTTTTTCTGAAGCGAAACAAAGAATCATCAAAAAAAACGAACTGAAGAAATTTTGAAGTAAGGAAAAAGTTTAAGCTCTTCAAGGTAAAAAAAAATATACTGGAAAATGTTAACCCGATTATGAAGCGCACTTCATTTTTTTCACCTGTTTTTTGGAAAAAAGCTGGGCGTGGTACTCGAGTAAATACGTAAAATACGTAACTAATTTTCGAACGCTAACGCTTCAGTTTTCATTCTTTTTTTCTCTAATAAAAGACACTCCATTTTCCATTTGCTTCGAAGGCGTTATCTCACGGAATTCAGGGCATTTTAATGCCCCTTAAATATTCGAATATCTGCAGATAACGATGTATCTCTTCATTTAACACCGTCGCATTTTAATTAACCTTGTTTTTCTGTTCGAGGTTCAAGTTACTGATTTTTATGTGATGTTGTTGGTCTTGAATTTAAAATTGTACCCGAATAGTGTTCGTTTCATATTTTAGTAGCTGGTCCTGGAGTCGAAAAGCAAGTTTCGCTGTGCCGTAAATTTTAATGAAACGCGAGGAATGATTCTACCGTAATTGCCTTTCAAATATTCAATATTTAAATGCAATATAGGTTAGAGAATGACAATACGAAGCTGGAAAATGAGAGTCAATCCGGTGTTCAGTGGGATATTTGTCGGATAATCTACTAGAAATTCATTTGGTCAAGTATTCATGGTTACCAGTGACGCCTACCTGCACAAAAACGACCAATTACTGTGATTAAAAAATAAATAAACCGTAGAATGCTTCTTACGAACTCAAAATTTGATTCTTTGCTGTAACTTTCTGAACAACCTGTAACTTCTTGATTAACTACATGGGTGCGGAATTTTGGGTTTTGGTTTGCTGCTTTATAACAATGGTTGCTGCTTGCAATATCTTTATTCCAGGTAGCATGTGACTCTAGTGCGTATAGCGTTTCCTTTGTGAAGTTCCTGGAAAGTTCCTCATTTTTTGGCTTTTATTTGACTTGTGATGAGCAGATGAAGGAAGCACTGAAGGAGCAGAAGGAGGTCAATTTTCGTCTCAGAGCCTACATCGACGGCATTTTGCTCAACATTGTTGAGCATTACCCGCAGTTACTGGAGATCAAGACGCCGTCTCCGTAAATGAACGCATTTTTTGTGTGGATAAATGACATCATCTCGGAAGAGCTGCAGATGAAGGTGTGACAGCGTTTTCTGGCCATCCGTTTAGGAAGGAGCAGTTGGCATGGAAGATATCTTCCATAGCTGTGAATGAGCTCGGATCCGTCCAGTAATTGTGCCGCTTTATTTTTTAAGAGGATGTAAGATTTTTGGAAATATTCAGGATGATAATATTTGAAGGTAAAGAGAAACATTCCAGTTTTAAGCCCTCCTTTTTTTTAACGGTCAGCCGCAACGCTTATCTTTGCGTAATCTTCAGTAATTCATCGTAGTTCTGCTTGTTTTTTTTATTGTTTTAGGAAAAGTCGGGGGAAAACGTTATTTGACTTTCGCCGATTACGTATTGCCGCGATTCGATTTGCGTTTAACGTTTTAATACATTTTCTTGTCAGCTTTTGTTTCCTTCCTGCCTCGGTCCCCAATTGTTGAAAGTGCCTTTCAGTGCTGGCTTTGGATGGGCGATTCGGAGTTTTTCGTCTTTTGTTTGTAGCACCTCCCGGTGCTGGCTTTGGTTGACTGCTTCTTCTTCTTCTCGCAACCTAGATTTTCTCAGCTTCGCACCTTCTTCCTCTTCTTACCATTGTTTTCTCTCCCGCGTCGTGTGGGGGGTTTGATTTTATGGAAGTTCAGTCGAGTGCAGTGCTTTCCTTCAGCTATGTTTCCTCCCCGTGTCTTAGTGTAGCGGAGTGTTATGAGATCTCGTACAGTATATTCAAATAAAAATGTTTCGTAAGGTTCCGTCGGCCCCCGAAGATTCGTGACGAATTTTCTCCTTTATGTACAACTGCAGGTTGAGGGTCAGCTGAAAAACATTTTGAAATGAGCTCCTGATGCAAGTCTTTTTCTAATCGTGAAAAAAATTGTAATCTTTGGGGTGCGTTTGGCGGCAATTTTTATATATTTTTTCTTTTATCAATTACTGAAGATCGCCTTTGCCTGACAAAGGGGTAAATGATTTGTAATCATTCATTTTCAAGGAGAAGCGAAAAACAAATCATTGGATAGTTTTACAGCTAGGCAAACTGATGATCTAAATCCGTGGCGATTTTCAGAGACCTCTCAGTTACCAAAGTAAATAACCAATTTTGTATGGGACACAATTTTTTGTTGGTGAGGCGAACGTGTCGCGCGCTCTCTTTTCTTTTTTACTGATTTGCTTGTCGTTCGATCGTGTGTCATAAGATTTTTATTTGTGGATGCTATTTCCCTCGAAAAGTAATTTTTCCAGTGTGGATTGCGGCGTTGCAAGCATGTCTTGTTGTGACGTCGTGGTAATCAAAGAGGCCGTTGCCGTCCGTTGAGGATTAGTGATTGCGGGAGATTGACGTGGCTCTGACTATACTGTTTGCCTTTGGATTTGGAGGGGGTTTAATGTCCAGAAACGTTATTTGTGATGGATTTTTATCAGCCTTTACTCAAGTCGTGGTTATTTGGCTTCCGCAGATTTTCCTGGCTTCATATAGTAACATTACTTGCCCTCGCTGAAGACCCACAACTTACTTTTTATGTCTCGAACAGAGGCACTACTAACAACAATCTAAGAACTTTCCTTCAAGTACTAACGACTTTAAACAGCTTAGCTGAACATTATCGGATTTTAGCCTCGTTTTATTGATTACAGTATTTGAGATTCAGCTCTCGCCTATCAATTTTCCGTGCTTAGGGAAAACATCATAGGTTTCCTAACTTTTTATTTTTGCAATTTATTTGAGCAAGTATGAGAATATGAGTAATCTACAGGTTCGAGCACGCAGCAGTTTTTTTGCGGGGCTTAAACGTTGCACTGCTACGAAAAACGTAACTTAATTTATCGTACAGTATAGTATTTATTAAACGATAGTTATTGCATTTGGGAATACACTATGATTACTGCCTCCAGTTTTGAGGGAATCAAAATAAAAAGCATTTTTTCTTAGCATGCATCTGAACCTTAATTATCTGGTCTACTGATTGAGTGCCTGAGTGGTATATTGTTCTTAACATTCTGGCAATCATTGTATTGTCTTCATTGAACTTGAGATATTGAGAGTACTGTACAGTTTAGGGAATCAGGAATGGACTATGCATTAATACAGTACTGTACAGATGATGTGTGACTTACACATTACAAGTCTATTACATAATTCTTACCTCTGTAAAATCACTAAGTAACTGATTTTCTAAAAACACACTTTAACTTCGTTATATATTCGACTGTCTTCTACTTCCCCGACAGTGAAATGTTGTTACAACAAATTCATGGGAGTAGAGAAATATTGTAGCTTTTTTGGAACAAAAAATTCAGTATGAAGAACAGTAACTTCTTAAACATTATGGCTGTTGGTCAAGGAATCCATTGTCATCATAGGGACTTTAAAAATTGACTTATTTGTTGTTACAAGATTTGTTGTAAGAAGATTGTATTGTATTTAGTACAATAAAAGGAACCATGTAAAAATTTGTTGAAATGAGAAGTTTGGTGTATCAAAATTCATGGTTTTTAACACATGTTGGGCTGAAATTTTTTAGGAAATTGGCAATAATTAGTGTCAAGTTGTTCCAAATCATATAATTCAGTACTTCTATCATAATGAGCATTCCTGATGAGATGAAAATAAAGCTTGAAATATGTAGTTTTTTCCTTCTTTGGAACTTGCCATTTTACTAGAAGGTGACATTTTTCTCAAAATATACAATGAACATAAGTACATGTGAGAGGAATAATGCTTCCTCCTGAATGAAGTTTTTCATTTATGCATGTTCTTGCAGATAAAGGAAAATTCTTTCAAACATACTGTATATTGGGAAGAAAGGCCTTAATCGAGAATGAAGCTACTGAATTTCCAAGAAATACATCATTCATGTTTAGTATTTTTTGAGCAGCAAGATTTTGTGACAGGAAATTTTTTATGAAGTTGGAATGCCAGACCTTTTCTTTTGGGTTTCAAGTCAGACATAACTGTATATCAAACAAACCCTATTCACTTTACACTCTTACTCCCTGTTTGAAAACAATATTACTCTAATGTCGGATTTTAATAAAACAACATTACGTTAAAAATATTGTAATACGGATACGTTTTGGTAGTCCTGGTTACTTCTTTAAACAAACCAGGACTTGGTTTACCATAGGTGAATAACTTTTCTTGAACAAATTTGTTATACCAAGATTTATTTTAAGTGAATTCTACTTTATACCAAATATTAACCTTTGAATAATTATTTAATTTTTTGAAGTTTTCAAGTGCAGAACTGATGTACAATTGCTGTTGCACCTTCTGACAGACCTGTAGTATTCCAGTAAAATCCTATCAAGAAAAATCTTATTATAAATACTTCTGGTTGTATTGAATTTTTCTCTTGATCCCAGCAGTTTCTTCATAGGAACAACATTTTGTGATTAAAGAAATTTCCTCTATAATCTCAGTAGAAAAATGTTTGCCTTGATTCTGCTGTGTGCATGGCCCATATACTTTCTTAGTACAGTAATTGGCACAATATGGGAAAGCCAACCTTGTGCAAAGTTGAAGAACGCTCAGAGAAACAAAGGGTAGAAGTACTTCTATACAGTATATGAATATGAGGACTTTTCTTGTACTGTACATCCACTATATCAGCCTTCAAGATAATGCGTATTGTACAGTATTTTTTCGAGTAAGATGTGCATGTTGCATATACAGTACTCAAATATAGCCACTATTTCCGGTCATTCCAATGTGCAAGTACAGTACAGTACTGTATTTGGAAGCTTGCTTTGCGTGATTAGTTTCAAGTTTGGAAGACTTTCTCCGTCTGGGCTAGCTCACCATGTAGGAAATGCTACGCTCCATATGCTGTATACAGTATACACAAAGGCAATGACTATATATACTGTACACCCAGCTGCTGATCTGTGAGCCTGTGACACAGAAGATACACCACAATGACGCAGCACATGATGTCGCAACAAGGGAACCAGCTTTTCACGCTTGGTTGCTTTAGCTCGCGCTTCAGTTTCTAGCAATAAGAAAGATACCCTCACCAGCACTTGAAGAACAACTGCATTATCATGATCGTCGCGTTTTCATTAGCCAATAAGACTCAATGAAGGATTTCTTAAATGATGTGCCTTATTTGCTGGGTCGCCGGTTCAAATTTGGAGTTGGATTCCAGAAATCCTGAAAATGTGGATGATGTTAACGTTCAACAATTGCAGTCATTTTTATTATCACAGTCGTAAGTCTTCATAAGTGCGTACTTGTTGAACTTTTATTGATTTATGACATGTGGTTTTCAGATAATATATATCCTTACACTTACACTTACTTTGTCTGACTTATTGTTTTGATTTTTTATGAAAACAGAAAATGTTCTTCTTTCTTCCTTTATTTTAAAATAAAAGCAATAAGTTTCTATCCTAGAAACATGCATTATCATGGCTCAAATCCTTACAAAACAAGTTGCTCTGCTTTTCTACATCACCCGCCATATTTGTCAATTCTGAATTCGGATAGATGCATATACAATAATAAAATGTAGAAGATTATAAGAAAAGAAGATATCACGTGGAGATATCAGACCTATTTATACAAAAGTTGAGGCTGTACGGCAGTTTTTACATGAACTAGTCATCAACATGCTGCTGGTGATCAAAATGGTTAATCTATAAGGAATTCAGAATCACACATGAACGATCCTCACTCGTATATGCTGGGACTTCTTTTTGAAAATGCCTTCTTAATCTTGAAAGTACAGTTTTGTAGATTAAATGCCCTTTAACCATAATGTTTAAAGTTGTATCACATAATCCACCTCACGATTACCCTTCTGTTACAAACATAAATAAGTTCACGAATCATTTCCGGGGTTCAGCTTGCATGCGATGAGGCACTCATACTCCAGGATCAGCTACAGTATACAGTAAATCTTATTCTTGCATGTGGCTTGCTGAAAATTGAATTTTAGTGATACAATGTATAAAAAAGGC
Organism: Notodromas monacha; assembly: GCA_905338405.1. Taxonomy (NCBI): domain Eukaryota; kingdom Metazoa; phylum Arthropoda; class Ostracoda; order Podocopida; family Cyprididae; genus Notodromas; species Notodromas monacha. The sequence continues at coordinate 21,580 of CAJPEX010000183.1, read as the reverse complement.
TAAAATTGAAAATGTTCAGTCTGGAAAAAGAATGGGAGAGAAAAAGAAAAATACGGTATGCGTATTGAACGAATTGCAGCATGAGACGTGTTTGGCGTGACAAGTATTATAGATTATGTCTGCTTGGTGATGTGAAAAATGTATAGTGAAAGGAAATAACTTGTGCAAAGTTCATGAAAAATTTCCTTCGCTTTTGAATGTAGAGAAGAAATTACAGTACCTAGTACACTATCAGTGTTTCAGGTCAATTTGAAACATCTCCGAGTTAGGCGGGAGAAGTGTACCGTAATTTACCCAAAGATAAAAACGTGCTTCGATGAAGAACTTATTCATCAAAAAAGTTACTTCGTATTCTCAAAATCTATGTTTCTCCGTATTCGATTCAAAATACCGTAAGTTTCTCCCGTCTCTATAATACGAGTATAGCTACTGCACTGCAGGTGATGGACTCTCTACAAACACAATCTTGTTTACGGAGATTTTCTCTGTACAACAAATAATTTTTTAGGTCTCATATATAGGGTTCTCTCCCCGTGGATTCCCTACAACTCTCATAGCAACAACTGGAATAGTGACAAGTTGCACACCAACAACTTGCGCCCTGCGAAAACTGGGATAGGGACAACTCGCACACTTTTTAAATTTTATTATTTTTTGCATAACATTTTTTTCCATTTATTTTTTGCAGATTTTTCTTGCCTTGAGAGAGTATGAATGTATGCTAATATACCCTAGAAGGACAGTCAGGGAGCCCTTTGTTTCAATTTTCAAAAACAGCCCTTCTGTTTCAATTCACAAGAAAGTGGTGCAAGGAATTAACTCTCAAACTTTTTATCCTTTATGCCATTGAAAGTAGTGCCAAGGTATTCACTTTCAAAAACCTTATTCTTTTTAATTTTAGAAAGCCTGATAACAGAAGTTTCACAGAAGGCGCTCACAGTCAATGATGAAATAAAGGGTGTAATTCAAGAATACAGTGAGGGGACAATTTATCAGAGAACATTTTTGTTCCATTCTTTTTAATTTTAGAAAGCCTGATAACAGAAGTTTCACAGAAGGCGCTCACAGTCAATGATGAAATAAAGGGTGTAATTCAAGAATACAGTGAGGGGACAATTTATCAGAGAACATTTTTGTTCCATTTGCCTTTTAAATTTGGCTTCTGAATTTTAATGTTTCTCAGCTGTCTCTTATTCCAGTTCCTCATTATTTACAATTACTGAATTTTTGAATGAATCATTTTTTCCTCAAGTAAAGGGAAGTAAAGGGGTATTTTTACCCCTTTCAAAAAATAGAGGAAAAAGTTGGCAAGTTGTTGCACTGTGCAAGTAGTTGCTATTCCAGTTGTCACAGGGTGTGAGTTGTTGGTGTACAACTTGTTGCTATTCCAGTTGTTGCTATATGAGTTATTGTCCCGTAACCCAACTAACCCTCCCCATGTTATACAGTATACTTGCTCTCTACAACAAACTTCATCCATAGTATCTGTACCCTTTATTTTCCTTATAGAGAGAGAGAGAGAGAGAGAGAGAGAGAGAGAGAGAGTCCCCTGCATCCATTTTAGCCTTCCTATGCAATAAGTCAAGCTTCAGGCTTTTTTAACCCTTGGGCGGCAAAGTTGGACTATTTCTGCAAAATTTTTTTGCACCTCAGAGAGGTGAAGAAAAAAATGTCAACAGGGGGTTAGAGGCAAAGTCAAGAAAAATCCTGATTTTTTTCCCTGGGCACAGAAAATTTTTGCCAGAAAATAAAAAAAAGCTCAGTGAGACTACCGGCTTTTTTTTTTTTGATTTATCCCAACTTTGCCTCAGCCCACCTGGAAGGGTTATCCTGACCTTCAAAATTATGAAAATGTGAAATTATGAAAATGCGGGAGGATACATAAATAATCCGACTCTGTCCCAGTATGGGAAAGAACCCTCTGCTGTCCAAGGGTTAAATACTGTACTGTACTGTAACTATTTTTGAAACCAATGTTGAGTTCTATGCTTTTCCATCAGCATAATGAGTACCTTCTTGTTCATTTGCAGGGACTAGCAATCTGAATGCTGATATTCCAATTATTGTTACTGGAGAATTCCGCTGAGATCATATCATAAATATGCTGGAGTGCACATTCCCCACATGACGGGAAAAAATATCACAAGAAACGCAACATGCTGTTCAGTAACAGCAAACTCACCTGTCTGCCTTTTGCTGCCATTTTCATGCTAATTGCGCATGACATCATCACCAGTGCCACATACATTAGGGAAGACCTCGGAATCCGAAATGCAAATGAAACGAGCACTCCTTCTAGTGTCTTGCGAAGCTTTTCGGCGATTTTTCCAAAAATGTTCCCACAACCTGGGTTGATCCTGAACCCACATGCGTTACTGCAAAGCGTCACTCCGAAAATCAACAAAACAGGTACAATTTTGAAACTCACCGCTATTCATTTATTAAGCTTCCAAAGTAATAAAATCCTTCCCTCCCAAATAATTTATTAAAATTATTTGTCCGACTTTTATTTTTTTACATTTCATAGAAAAATAAGTAAATGGGTTAGGATTGAGTTAATCGCAGCAAATTCTATTCTGGAGAGAGAACTACAATGTCTTGAGGTCCTGTTACAATTTTCAATCGACATTTTAGATCGAGTTTTACTTCATTGTCTAACCGAAATTTTAAAGTTTTGGGCGACAAGAAATGCCATGTATGCAAAAAATGCTATCATCATAATAAAGGAGTACAGTATAACGTTTTTGCAGCTTGCCCAGAATAAAAAGTCGTAAACTATATTTTTCTCAAATCAAACATTTAAATCAGACAAAAAAAAATGCACAAAAAGGGGAAAAACTTGAGAAAATTATCTGCAAAAGTATGGCTTAGATTTCTTGACATAATCATGACCCGTAGTAACATATTACAGTATATTTGAGGAGGAATGGATTTTAAAAATTCACAGAGAAGTCTTCCACATTGGGACAAACCCTAATTTTTTTTAAACTCCTGACCTCGTTTTTCGAAAATTAACTTCTTGAACCAAAAATAAAATTAAATAATTTGTGCTCCTTTTCAGAAATCGGGATGCCTCAAGTCATTCTTAAGTTCCAAATACAGTACATCAATCAGTTTAATTTCTCGTTTCTTCAATCGTTTTTTCAATAAAAATGTGATAATCTCATCAATCTCACTTCTCCCAAGTCCCAACATATAATATAACCAAAAAATCTCCTCAAATCTTGATTCAAAGAACGCCAACCGTTTGTTTTCTTTTTTGATATTGATGATTTGTGAGAATGCTACGATAATAATGAACAAATTATGTGTTTGAGTTGTTTACAAAATAATGAAGCTATCCATTGCATAGGCGTGAATGAAATAATTGAATACTGTACTGCTGAAGTGAAGGTTTATTTTCAGGTGGCATCCACCAATTAACGAGAAATTAGATCTTCGAGAAAATGATCGGGATAAAAAATGATTTGAATGCGTGGCCAGCGTCATACTTGGTCTCTCATCATAGATTCACAGAGAAGGTCATGTGCTCAACCCAACGAGAATAAGAAAGGAAATTCCTTTTTCCTTCATTTTCTTTCTAAAAAGAATCAAGAGGTATTCAAGTTTATTTTTTTTTTCAAAGCAAATTCTTCCGAGAATCATCAACCACTGCGAGCAAGTTCCGAGGACGAACCGACATTCGAGAACTTCTTCGGCAACAATGACGAAGACGAGCATCCGGACTTTCCCGACACCGACTACTTCTTGCGTGGCGGCGATGGCGACGGCGATGGCGACGGCGACGGCGATGGAGAAGGCGACGGATTCGAACGAGACAACCCAGACGACTACAGTGATCGGGCACCCGATGATTACGGCGACGGAGGAGGTAGGGACGACGATTACGGGGACGGCGGCGACCGAGACGGAGACGGTAATAGGGATGACGACTATGGGGATGGCGACGGCGGCGACGGAGATGGTAGGGACGCCGACTACGGTGACGGCGGCGATGGGGATCGGGACGACGAAGACGACGACTATAGAGACCCAGATTCGCCTGAAGAAGGCAGGGACGACTATGACGAGCCCGATGATGAAGGAAGGCCAGAAAACGAAGGTTTTCTTCATGGCTGTTGATTATGCAGTTCTCGCTTTCGGAGAGAGAGATAAAAAATAAAACAAAAACAAAGAAAGCACACACACACACACACACACGCACACACACACACACACACACAGACACACAAGCATAATTAACTGCTTTATTTGAATGAATGACCACATCTACTATAACTTTGTACTTCGTATCAAAATTAGGAAGAAAAAAATAGGAGGGCGCAAGTCTTGAAGGGCAAAAAGGTTTTCAACTTTCTTGCAGTTCTGGTGCACCCCATACTGTAGCCACTTGTGAAAAATCCTTCTAAATCAGTGTTACCCAGCCTTTTTGGGCCTGCGGACTGGCAAATTGCCTTGAAATTTTTTTTGCAGACCAGCAAGTTTCCCAAAAATTTTCTGCAGGCTGGAAAAGTTTTGTAACATTTTACAGAAAGCCTCATGACAGGCATTTAAAAAGTCTTCTGATTTTTGCAAAAATTAAGATCCAATGAAGCAGGTGTATACTGAAATTTTCATAAAACAAATTAGAAAGGTGGACCAGAAAGAAAGGTTTCTCAGACTGAAAAAGATTAACATAATTTATTTCTGCATGTGAATATTTTTCAGAAGTGTAATTAAGAGAATTTTAGCCAACTTATGTTTTCTGTAGGCAATTTAAACTATAATTTGTTTGTTCAAGGTTTTAGATGAAGGTAACACACTTCATTGCTACTTTTCTCAATTTACTATGCTGCAGAAAATGTCTTGCATACCAGCAAAAAACTTCTGTGGACCAGTGCCAGTCCACGGTTCACGGGTTTGGGAACACTGTTCTAAATCTCATGCAAGATCAGTTTTCACACAACATTTTGCTTTGCAATAAAATCTCTAGTCAAAATGCCAGTAATAATCAAGGTGTTGGTTTGATAATCGCCATGATGAGCTCATTTGATTGGCTAATTAGAGAAAAATCAAAGTCTATACTGTATATAAGTAAGCTTATTTTATGCACTGCTGTCATGCAGAATTCCTATTCAAATATTCTTTTGTTCATAGCATTTTTAATGCCACACTATTTGACCTTACATTTGCTTGTACTTCATTTACTGAACTATCATCATACACCCTCTATCATATCAAAGACCCGTACTAATAATTGCAGTAATAAGACCCGTTGAGTGACTGCAATATATCAAAGATAGGAAAACCCAATAAATTTGAATTCTCAGAGAGGAATTGAACCTGGATTCAAATAATGTTCACTCATTTCCATGAAAATGAGTTTTTCCATTGAGTAGCATGTCTTTTTGAAGAATGTACAGTATATCCATCTGTGATGTGCACCCCTATTTTCCCTCTTAACCCTTGGATGGCGGAGGGTTCTTTCCCATTGCTGGCCAATAATAGATTATTTTTGTATGCTGTGGCTTTTTAAGTTTTCTGAAGGTCAGAAAAGACCTTCCAGGTGGGCTGAGGTAAAGTTGGGATTAATCCAAGAAAAGCCCGTTGCTTAGCATAGGATTTTTTTCATTTTCCCACGAAATTTTTCTGTGCAAAAAGAAAAAAACATTGGATTTTTCCCCGACTTTGTCCTCAAATCCCTGTTGCTGTTTTTTTATTTTCTGCCCTGAGGTTTAAAAAAATTTTGCAAAAATAGTCCAACTTTGCTGCCCAAGGGTTACATTTCAGAAGAAAAGTTTGCATGATATCACAGTATACAGTATAATAGGAGGGGGAAAAACATCTGGTTCAATTGTGAGCAGTTTCAGCAATCCAAATGTTTTGTATTATATAGCTGGGTTCTTCTGTCACAATTTTGATGCACTTGTGTGAGTTGCCTCATCCTTGGAACGCTATTTATCACAAGCAGATCTTTTTATTTTATTTTGAAAGTGTGCTTCAGATGACTGACCAGTTTTGCCCTGACGTTTGACTACTTATATTGTACTCGACAAAGCACTGTACTTTGATAGACGATGCAATTTAGTAACACATTGAACGAGATTCAACCTCTTCCATACATTTTATTGTTTTAGGGGAACAAGCACCAGAGGAAAACAGCGAAGAACAACCCCCAGAAGCCGAACAAGAATCTCCCGAATCAGATCAAGAAGAACCACCCCCAGAAGGAGAAGAAGAAGAACCTCCCCCATCCGAAGAAGAAGACCCGCCCCCATCTGAAGAAGAACCTCCCCCAGCAGAAGAAGAACCTCCTCCAGAAAACAACCCGCCGGAATACGATCCCGGTCCAACCGGGGAACCTGATCCAACCGGCCCAACAGACAACAACAATAACCTCTCAACCCCTGAGCCACCCAACATCCCACCATCCAGACCAGGACCCCCGTATTACCCACCCAGGTTTCCTTCGGATCATCCCAACAGGAAACGGAATCAGCAGCAGCGAAGAAGGACAACCACGCCTGCTCCTACTCCACTGCCTCCTCCTCCGACTCAACCACCTCCTCCGAAGGTGTGGACCACGAGACCGCCTGTCATTGTACCTGTTTGGCAACCACAGCATCAACCACTGCCAGTGACGCCGCACCAAAATGCTTACAGACCATTCAGCTACCAGAACACCAATGCTTGGGCACCTGTCAAACCCACTGAGGCTTCCTACCCGTACAACCAACACCACCAGCAGGAGCTGCAGAACCCAACAGGGTAACACAGTTTTACCTTACAAAGTTTTACAGTATATTGGGGCCCAAAAAATAACGTAGATCGACAGTTGGACACCCCAACTTGCACGAAATTTGACTTTTGGACACTGTAGGCTAAAAATTAAATAAAAATAAAAATGCTCCAAAATCTGAGCATATTTGCAAGAAACTTCACCAAAATTTCCAGAAAATTTTCATATCTTTTGAACAAATTGAACTGCAAATATGGCAATTATGACAATTGAACCCTGTAAAAAATGACAATTATGAGAAATGAATATTTTCATTAAGTCACGATAAAACTCATCGCAAATCTGATTTGATTAATTTTCGAAAGCGGGATACTTTTTTGCTCTTCCTTCTACATGATATATGCCAGGGTTTCTCATCAGCTGTGAACAATTCAGGTTATTTAGCAATGCAGTATGCGTGGTTTTTCCGTGTCTGTAGGGTTCGTTTCATTCCAAAAATGTAAACATTTTGTGTCGTTTTTTTCATTTAAATTTTTTGCATCGAAGTTCAGAAAAACATTTTTCATTCAATTTTTTGAGGAACTTTTTCGATTTTTGGCCAAACATGAGAACTGTTAAGTGACTGAAAATTTTTAATTCATGTCTAAACGAAAATGTTTCCAGTTGCATGCAAATGTCCTGACATGTGGACACGGTCTGAAAAATAAAAAGCATTTTTGAAGAACGCAAAAGCTAAATTTTTTAACGAGCAACGCCGGGAAATTCGGAATAATCAGACTGTTTTTGTTTTCATTCGCACGAACGAATATTTTGGATTGCCCAGTTTTGAAAATTGTCAGTCTTCAATAAAGTGCAGTATTTCAGGTGAAATCAGAGCAGAATTTAGCACTCAATTACAACCCTGATTTTTCAGGGGAAGGGCAATATAATTTAACGAAAACATACCGATTCTCTCTTATTTTAAAAGTGGACTCTCCCTATGAATATCTTGTCTAGAATAATGTCATACGTTTAGCGATTTTCTTCATCATGTTATAGGGGTTCTTACCCTGCTACACCAAATTCTCTCTAATGAAGATTTTCTGGTTTCTCAGTATCATTGCGGAGAGAGCCAACCTGTGTAAAGCTAATTATTAAAATCATCTAAGCATATTGCGATGGTCACAATTTATTTTGTGGACCTACATAGCTTCATATAAACGAAAAGGACTCCTCTGATGAGTTTTGACCATAAAGGTTTAATTCTTGCTGACATAATTACTCCTCAATATTTAAAAAGCTGTTATACATCAGTGTAGTGAAATATTTTTCCAAGAAACTGTCGGGGACCTCAGAAAACAATTTTATGCTGTAGCAAGTAATTTTTTACAAAGATTTTTAAAAATATGTACGTCTTGGAAGAATTTTTAAAATTAAATGTGATGCTAATATAAATCTATAATATAATCTATAATATATAGATCTTCATTTTGTGACATTTTCAGATGTTTTTCCTTCTTTAAAAAACTGATCTTCAAAAAGAAATTCAAATGGCAATGGCATTTTTAAAACTCTGAATAACATGTGAACACTAGCACTTTTTGCCAACTTCAAGTTTTTCCAAGCAAATTTTTCCCAGATTCATAAGAGATGTTCCCAAAAAGCTTAGTTTTTGAGCATCAGTAGGGTTTCACAAGCATCCAAAACTCCTTTCAACATCAAGTTTTTGGGTTAATGTTTTGTCTCAAACCTCCCCGTTATTCGCGATCCATGAGAAAATTTTGGAAAAGAACTTATTCAGGGGAATTTCTGAAAATGTGTGTCCTTGATCCCACTTTCCACTATGTCCCAAGAACTAGTCACAGTTACATTTTGAGTGGGAAATTTGAGACTGAGCCAGCTTTCATTGGGAATTTTTCATTAGGAAAATCTCAACATGTCCCTCAAAAATTTTTGCTATGCTGGAATTGGAGAGTTTGTTGTAATGATATTTTTGTAACATGTACCCTATAGGATTTCTGCTGGGACTTGTAAAAAGTTTTTTATCCTGAAACATTTGTCATAATGGCATTTGTTGTAATGAGATTTTATTGCAGCAACATCCACAATGATTGATTCCTCCACTACACACTCACTGTTAAGAAAGCCTGTCAAATTAACGAGAAACGGTTTAAAAATATGTAGTAAATTTCCAGGTGGCAGCAGCAGCAACCATCTTACCCAAACAATAGAAACTTCGGAGGAGCTGCTGGAGGCTTTGTCAAGCCACTAGATTTCGGCAAATTCATTCAGAAGATGGGCGTAAGCATGACTTCTCCAGAATTCAGACCACCATCATCAAACCATAACCCGCATCATCCGGAATATCACGTACCGCAGTATCTGCCTCAGAAGCACACAAGTACAGCAATGTACAATCCAGGGGTTGGACAACAACCCTGGCAATACCCCGCAGCTGCTGGAAGTGCATTTGTGTCGAGAAAAATTGAGATCGTCGGGCCAAAATTAACGATGGAATCAATGCCAAACGTCATCTCAGACTGCGAATCTTCTGGTGCAGGATTGACAATGGAAAATTCAGCGGATGAAAGCTGCCGGGAAATAACCTCAAGGAACAATCCTTATTCAAACGTAGTTACTGAAATACCAATTCTAAGGAGACATCCCAGAGACATTTCAAGATTTCATGCGAATCATCCCGGAGGAGGATTTTCAAAGCCATTCAATTTCCCTGCTTTCATCAGCGAAAAGATGAAAATCGATGACGAAATCGACCCGGAAAAAGCCGAAGTCTCATCCGGACACAAAAAGGAGTCTCAAGTTTTTTATTTGCCGGATGCGAAATCGTCTCCGAATCCAAGACAAACTACCAGGTGACTCTCAAATTTGGATCCTATTATCACAATTATCACTGATGCAGTACTAATATATCAGCATACATTTTCAGACAAAGGCCTTCAATGAGACAAAGAAGTTCCCCTGTGAAGCCCAGAACAGATTTCAGTCACTTCTTCAAAGACTCCAATGGACCAAAATTCCCCGTCAATTTCAACCACGGCTTCGGAAACTCCCTCGAACCTCTGAAACACTTCCCAGACTTTGAAAAACAAAGTAAACCAAATATGAATAACCCCATACACCAGGTGAAACAGCCAGCATATGCATCAAGACCTCCATCCTGGTTGACTCACCAGAAGCAGCCGAAACCTCAACTTCCTGCTGAAGCTCCTCCGAAACAAGAGATAATTTATGTACCTTCCTCGCGTCCAAAATCAAACCAGCCCTTTCCGAATAATAATTACAATCATGCAGCACGGCCAATAACAACAACAACAAGCAGGCCAAGAACAACAACGACAACAAGACGACGAAGACCGACAACGAGGAAACCCGCAACCACGACGGAAACAGCAACCACTTACAAACCGGAAGTTGTGGAAGATATACCTGTGAACAGCAAAGAACGTCCGGGTTGCGTTAAGGTTTACCGCAGAGAAGAGCCCGACACTGATGACGACGACGACGACAAGGACGACAAAGATGATTATGGGGACGATAAGGATGACGATTATGGAGAAGCTGATACTGACGACGATTACGGAGACAAGGACGATGACAAGCAGTTGCGACGCAGAGTGCTTCATATTCCATCCAACAGGTGACACTCTTTTGAAATTATCGTGAGACCCTGAGAAGCAGATGTACGTAATTGGCACTGGGACCTTGTCCCTATGTTGAAATGTCCACATGTTGGATCTTGTTTTCCCATAGACTTCAATGGTAACTCATCTATCTTTCTCCAGTGAATCAAAAATTAGAAATAAATCCCCGAAAAATGTCAAATAAAATGTATTTCTCAAGTAAAAGACAAAGAGTATAACTGTGTAGAAGAAAGCCACACAGAATCTGATCTATTCTGGCATCAAAGGGGCAAGAAGGAGAAAAGCTGCATCTTGCTATGCTATGCACAGATTATGTAGAATGCTGAAAAATCCCAAAATTAACCTTATTTGATTAAAAATGTAAGAAATCCATTTTTGTCTACTAGGGGCATGAATAACTTGAAATGTTTGAGAGATATTGAAATTTTGATGAACGAAAATTGTAAATTTTCCTTGAAGTATATGTTGGAAAAGTGTCTGAATGAATGAATGAACAGAACACTTTATTTGCCACTTTTCAGGTTCAATCAAGTTTTCCACATCCAAACCCCCTCCCCACCCAACCCAAATCCAGTCAAAGACATTTAATCATTTCAGAGCACAAATGGATAACACAAATAAAAGAAAATACAATCCACAAAAGTCCCCAAATCAAATTCAATCCCAAATCAAATCAAAGAGGATCATTTCATGAACCTCTTTCATGGATTCCAAAAATAATAGCCCAAAATGCTTCCAGAAAATGTTGGGTATAGATGTTTGAGGGGGAAATCTTTCAGTTGGGTTGGTTTCTATAGTATTGTTCTTAGGGGAATTCAAGCAGGTACTTCAAACCAATTTACCCTAGCAAAGTCTTCAGTTTAAGGAGGTTTGCATTGCCAATATTTTACTGTAATACTGTATAAGATTATCCTGTGAACCACAATAATCCTAGTGAACAATTGGAAAGTGTCCATGCTTGAATATTCATGATGTTGTCCTCCAAAATACATGATTTACAGTTTATGAAAATGAAACTCTAGGCTCAAATCATCAATTGAAATTCTGTCCCTGTTTTTCATGCATGCTACAATCAAAATTGTGAGTATCAAAAGTGTAAACATTTTTCGCAAAATGTCCGTTTTTGACAATTTTTCATACTCTGCACAATCACTACACACTGTACCATGTTCACTGAAGTATCTAATACACACTTTATTAAGAACCACACCTTAATCTTTGTACTGTATGTGAACTTCGATCTTGTTGAAGGTTTGCTCCCACCCTTTTCTTATCCAATAAGTGAAAATTTTTCTATCCAACGATTTTTCCCCTTAGGATTATTATTGCCTATAGGGAATATGTAATTATACAGAAGACACCGCTTCAAAAGAAAATACAGTGTTACCTTTTTTCGTCGCTAATGTACGTACAATGGATACTGTGCATGACTTACACCAGTTTCATGATTTTTTTTCTTTCTTTTGAAACCTGAGTTCCCTTTTTGATCTTCATACCTTTGTGGGGTTGTGCTTTGTGGCATGACCCAAGCACAGCATCCTTCCTTGGGGCACGCCAATGCCACAGGGCAAGGATGGCACACCCAGCAAAAATCCCACTGCGCACCCGGTTTGCTGCATTGCAGTAAATTGAAAAGAGATAGAGATCAAGAGTCTGGGTGACTTGCTTGGTCTGGTTTCTACAGGAGCTTGGAAGCCATCACTTACTTGCCAGCTTTGACTGACCGAGAATGGATTGAGGAACTTTTTTGTGTGTTGGACTTATTGAATGCCCAGCATGTGTCTGTAGGTTGGACTGTTTACCGTGCTTGCTTTGCCTGTGGTTAGATCTAGGACTTGCTAGTGAAGATAGCATTTGAAGGGACTCCACTAAGGAGGATCTGGCTTTGTAAAGGTAGACTGGGTGTTTTTTTATTTCTAAAAATCTTTGTCGGATAACGGCCCAACAACCCTTGTACAACGTGCACCCCTAATTTTCTGCGTCATTAGAAAAATTGGCGCGCAGGGTAAATGGGTAAATCTTGAATACTTTAATTCGTGTTATTGATTCGGAAATTCCTGTTTCAATTAAAAAAAAATGTTTTATTTTTGGAATCAGCGTCTTGGTGAGCAACACTACTGCTAGCAGGACAGATCCTGTCATCATCATCAGCAGACGCAGACGCCGTAGTGCACCAACCTCAACCCAAGCCTCGCAAAACGAACCCCCGCCGGAAGACTTACCTTGGCTGACCTGTTTCCTGTGCGAAACGGAAGACGGGGATTTCGCGGAAGACTGCGAATATGGCCGTGACGAGGATGACGACGACTTCGGCACCGACGCCTCCTTCATCACACCGTCCAGAGCCAACAGGACGACCGGAAGTGGCACTCATCGGAAGCCGGAACATGAATACTACGACCCCCGGGAATTCAACGACGACGACGTCAAGTTCGACGATGCCGATTTCGCCTTTGACGACGCTTATGAGGTACAGGCCGTCTAGTGTACTTCATAAACTGGGGCTTCATACAATTTTTGGGAATTTTACCGCTTTCAAATATTGTATTTTCTCACGCACCAGCGCACAAACCATCAAACAAAATGTGCAACTGAATTTGCAAGTCTGAGTTTTGGAGAATAACCCTTGACTGAAATTTGCGTGCCAAATGTACATTTACGTGCCTGGAAATTGTAATATTTGGAGAGTAAATTGCATATATAAAATTCAATTTAAACCTTAATGGATTCAATTCCTCGTGATTTTTGCCTTAGTTTTGCTTTTGTAAAGCCCTTGACAATATGACTTACAATTAAAATAAGACTTTAGGGTTAGGTTTTATTATTGACTGATGATTGATATTAACCGAGGAGCTGAATGTGAAGCGTATACTTTCATATTTTGTGCAAAATCATATAAATGCGAAAAATTCAATGCACACAAAGGATTTTTTTTACTTATTCCGCCAGCTTTAAAAAAGCTTTCAATCAATATAACGAAGAAATAAAAATCAGAATCTTTCTATAAAAAGAACCAAATTAATGTTGATTAATACTCACTCACATAATAGCTAATTTCGACAGACTTCATCAATTTTCAAGATAATTAAGATTCTTGAAACAATATTTTCTAGTTCGTAACTCATTTTGCGAATTTCTTGACGCATGTTTTGCAGCCGAATTACATTAACCGTCATTTTCGAATGCAAAAGAATCAGATGCATTAATGAGCATAATTCAGTGCTTTTTCCCTGTGGGGTAAATTTGGTTCATCATATAGGCGATAGCAAAATCTACTCGACCTGAGGAACCTAAATCAGAAGAGGAAGAAGAACCGGAAGTGACGACGGAAGCAGCACAGCAGAACACCGAACAACCGGATGAAGCGAAAGAAGAGCCAGCGAACTCAGAATCCCGTTACCAGACCGTCGTCGAAGCCCCCACTCAAATCTTTGGTGTTGTTTCCGCGAGAAACCCTAAACCCGACGGAAACTTCCGGAAAAACTCCAGCGCAGAAGAAACTTTTCCGGAGGGTTCGGAATCGAAAAGTTCCGACTTCGAAGCCGGAACAAAGCTGTCGCCGATGCCAACCGTGTTTACGGAACAGGACCCTATGATTGATCCCAAAGAAACCCCGGGGAAACAAGGACGAGTGAGGATCATGAAGCGAAAATTGACTCCAAAGAACCTTCCAAAGACTGCTTCAACACTGCTGGAAACTCAACAAGAAATCAAATTACCATCAGACGATTCGCTTTGCTGGCAGCGAATTGAAATGCAGCTGAACTCGGGTCATATCCGGCGAAAAAGAACTCTCTGTTCCGACAAAAAACAAGTCCCCAAGGGATCAGTCCCGCAAAAACTGCAGAAAATGAGGGTATGCTGATTCAGAAAACAATCCCAATACATAATGTCGAACTCGTGCTGTGCAGTTAATTTGGCGCGTTAAGTCTGATGACATTGGTAACTCACCCAATTTTTGCGCATAGAGTGGATAAAGATTAAGAAGAAAAGCAACTACAGTCATATGCACCAGTTTATAGACTCATTTTTTTCCACAAATTCGTCTGTAAACCGGTACGTCCGCAACCTGAAACATGAACCGCTGTAGATGGCAATGTTAAAACTTTTAATTCGTTCTTGATTTTTGTGGAAATAATGGAAAATTAAAGAAAACACTGACATTCTGTGACTGTACAACACCTGCACTTCATGTGCGTTCTGTCAATACTTGAAACAATGAAGCACAGTTTTTAGGTCAGTCAGTTACAAAATAATTAAAAGAAGCTCAGTTGGAGTCACTTTCATCATCAATTGCCATCTTCAAGACACCAGATGCCCCAGCTTGACCACCTGATGCTTTAGAACGCACATTTTTGTGCCAAAAAAGAATTGGGAAGAAGAAGTGTTCTGAAAACCTCCCACGCAACAGCCCAACTGCAGTCCATAAACCGGTTTACGGTCCATACGCTAAAGCACTCTGGCAAAAAAAAAGATCTGGTCCATATACCAAAAATCCATAACCCGGGTTGTCCATAACCGGGATTGTCCATAAACCCGTGCACAACTGTAATGCCTTTTCCTCTTTTGGTCATTCACAAACCAAATAAAAAATAATAATTACAAAATATCTTGGCATTGCACAGAATGTAATCCAGCAAAAAACCTCCTGTAATCCAAAAACCCCTAACCAATATCCTAATCCTGTGTTCCCCAACCTTTTTGGGCCCTGAAGCCTGCAAATTGCCACACATTCCTTTGCAAACAAGCTAATTGTACCTAAAATTCTCCACAGACTGACACATTTTCATAGAGTTTTTGCAAAGTGAAAAAGTTTTGCTTGTAAGACTTTATGGCACACTTTTTCCCCCAAAAAATGCAGTTAAGCACCAATGCTGAGGCAGCTATAGCTGAATTTAATAAAAAAAAAGAATTATAAAGGTGGTCTTGAAGAAAGGTTTCTCAGAATGAACAATTGAAATAATTTATTTCAGCAGGTGACGAGACTTTGTCTGAAGTTTTATTAAGAGAAAAGCCAACTTGCATTCATTCATCATCAGATAGTTTCAACAGACACTGTCTTTCCAAAACTTCATATGAAGATAATTGACTTATCATTAAAATTGTGATGACTTTATTTGCTGCAGAAAATTTCGTTTGGACCAGCAAAAAAACTTCTGTGGACCGGGGGAAAACTGTCCTGATCGAAATACTTAGAAATTCTGAGAAATAGGCCACATGTTTTTGTAATAATTGAGGCGCTGTATGCATACGGAAATTATGGCAAACGTTTAAAAATTTTATCGAGCCATGTTTCAAAAATCATTCTTTTTTTGCATGAGCAAATTTTTTGAGCCGAAACCGAAACGAAATTCAAAGATTCTCTCCTCCTATAATAACGAAAGTTCCGAAAAAAATAGAGTTTATTTTTCCGAAACTCCATTCGATTTCCCAGCCTCGAATTTCAGT
Organism: Notodromas monacha; assembly: GCA_905338405.1. NCBI lineage: Eukaryota > Metazoa > Arthropoda > Ostracoda > Podocopida > Cyprididae > Notodromas > Notodromas monacha. Next base: position 5,773 of record CAJPEX010000183.1, on the reverse strand, counting down.
CTTTTAGTATCCATGTTTCAGCTTTCAGAACCTATACCACATCATACCTAAAGCACTTTCCTAAATTGGGCTCGAAAATTGAGCATTTTTAAGTCCCCGGTGTTCACTTTTTTACGCATTAATTGAGGCCCTTTATGCATTCCTTTATAGGTGGTGAACATTCAAATAATTTTTTTACTTTGGCTCGCAATTATTTTGTTACACTCCCACACGAGTCAGTTTTTTTTCAGCTCGAACAGAAACGGAGTTAAAAGATACTGCAGTTTTTTTCAAAAAAGAAGTTCCACAAAAAAGAAAGCTTGTCCTCTTGAAACTCAGTTCCATTTTTCCAAAATCAAACGTCTATCTTCGTTGTATTGTTTCAGGTTTCGGAACCTCCACTGAAACAGTTCTCGAGATCAAGGAGAAATAGCGGAGACGAAAACCTTCACGTGAAAATAAAATTCAGGAAGAACGACCCTCAAAGGGGGCTCCACGTGAAGACCTACGAATACAAGAAAGGAAAATCCGTCGTTCACTCCTCTTCTGAATTTCCCAGGTCGAATAGGAGGCATCAGGTCAAGAAGGACGACGATGACTCGTAAGTTACCAAGCTTGCTTCTGTTACTTTGATTCCAATATTGCTTCCCGCATCACACAACCTTATAAAAACATTATTCAAGGAATAGGATTCACATTCTGAAACGTGGTTATTTTTTTCCATTTCTGATTCCTTTTTTATTTTCTGATGAAAGCGATTCACGACGAGAAGAACCCAGCAGCATCAGAAGGAATCCTCACAGAGGTCCTTTGACGTCTTTTATTCCCGCCGGCTACATAAAACGAAGTGACGCGTCGCCTACTACTCTCCATCATGGGAATGCATCAACCCGGGAAAGAGTTCCAGAAATTCCAGCAGAAGAACCTTCAAAGGAGGGTCCTGAAGAGGATGAAGAAGACGAATTCCAGGGAGAAGTGTGGGACATGGTACAGGAATTCAAGCGTCAAGAAAAGGTGAGTCTTAAAGGTACAATTTCCAAATGTTTCTCGCGATATTTACTGACAAGTGACGACCAACATAAAAAAAAATCAAGCATGAAGTATAAATGATCTCCTAATGTTTGGAATAGGAATCTTGGAAGCATTTACAGTAAATCGAACCTATTTTGGTCAAATTTGAAGGTAATTCAAAAAAATTGTGTTGGCTTGAAAGAATTTAAAACTTTGAAAATGCGTATTAATTTAGGTTGGCTAAAATCAATGGAAATCATTTTCCAGCGAAATCAAGACAGAACTGTCCATCATTCACAGATGTCTTTACTGAAAGAAGAATGCATATTCCCTTGAGGAGAGTAAAATAAAAAATATGCTCTCTGTCTTAGTTTTTGGAAGAAGTATTTCAAAATTTAGCCCAAATTCGATGTCAAAAAGGCCTCAATACTGGAAAAATAGAGGCTTGAGTTTGACCCAAAAGGGCTTGCATTGTGCAGCTTCAAATTATATTTGACTAGAGGGAATTAGCCAGGCATTATGCTGACAATTTGAATTAAAAAGATTTTTGGGGAGGTCCTACATTTAAGGTTCAATATACAGCAGTTGGTCTGCAGCATTCAAATAGCAATTCAAACAAAAGACATTTCAAAAATTTAAAAATCTTATTTTTTTACATCCGCACAGTTTTTGTAAAGATGAAAAAATATAAACTCTAAATAATTGAATGAGAAAGTAATCTGTCCAATTTGAAACAATTGTGTACATACAGATATTACAGAATCAGTAGATATACGAGGGTTCTAACAAAAGTTCTCCGAGTAGCAATGAAAATGGCTTACAATTGAGCTGAAAAATTCTTTCTTTAGGGAAGAGATATTCTTTGGCACACAAAAAATATCAGCCCTGTTTGACAATTTTTTTTTATTTTTTTCATAATTCATCCTGGCAGAGTTTTGCTCTCCACTCAAAAGATGAGGCGCCCTTTTTTTATTGTAGCCAAGCTTTCCCCTCAGAAATTTTGAAATCAACTTGGCATTCTTTCTAAGGGTTGCCTCCAGGTCATCCAAGGCAATTCCGCCATTTTCATCAACAGCCGCCTCATTGGCCGCCACTTTGGTGGCTGTTGATAAAAATTGCAGAATGATAAAATGAGTGGAAAGGTGCAGAATTACAGACTTGAAACCACGGTGGACTACATAATTGTGAACTGTAAGAAAAATAGGACGTGTGGTACTGCACTTTTAAAACAAGACAGTCTATTATCATGTCACAGACTTTCTTGAAGTTAATCTAGATGTCGCTTCCTGATGATTCCATTTCCAAAAAGTCACTCCACGCGGTGCTCAGCCCAGCTTTATTGGCGCTCACCACATTCTACGATGAAATTCAATGAATTTGCGGATTTGGCGCTGTCTCATTGTTTGGAGCTCATTCAGAATCTTTCCATAACTCTTGCCTTTTTTCATCACATTGATGCCGGCTTATTACAGTACGAACCTTTCTAAGTCCAACTTCAGGAAGATGACCAACAAAATAATTCGATTCAGGGAGGTTTTCACTCTGCTGGGAAACAAGCATTAGTGTCGATGGGGAAAGAACGAATAATACCATAGCAGGCATGTTTCAATTGGTGATATTCTATGAGCATTTGATTGTTTCTTAAATGATTTGACGGGATCCTGATCTTGGAGGCAAGTGAGGGTTTATTTGCTCATTAATTAGAATTACACTTCCTTCAAAAACACATCAAGTATTATTATTATTGCTTTTTGATTTCCTGTATTGATAAAATAATCCCTAGAAAGCCTCTAGAAAATGACAGTCAAAATATTCTAGGAGGATGAGAGCCTTATGTGAGTCAGGAAGGCTTTTAATACAGGATACTGGCAAATTGAGACAGGGACAATTAAAGCAATTGACAATTGAGAAAAGGACAATTTGGGACAGGGACAATTACGAGGGTTCTAACAAAAGTTCTTGGAATGAAAATGAAGATGGCGTCTAATCGAGCTGGAAAAAAATTATTCTTTAGGGCAACCATATTCTTCGGCACAAAAAAAAATCAGCCCAGTTTGACAATTTTTTCAATTTTAATAATTTTTTTCCAGCTCGATTAGACGCCATCTTCATTTTCATTCCGAGAACTTTTGTTAGAACCCTCGTATAGGCAAAAACTATCTTAAAGCGGAGAGGAATCTGCTCAAGTTGGTTCAAAGATTTGAGTTTTTCCTTGAAGAGGAAAACTCACTTGACAGTGATGATGAACAAAAAAGAGGAACCCCCTAGGATCATGGACTTTTCACCAAACAGTGTAACTATGTTCATTTTCACACCTTAACCCTTGTGCAGCAAAGTTGGGATATTTTTGCAAAATTTTGTACCAATGTGCACTGGAAATAAAAACAAACCTACTTTTGTACCAAGGCCTAAGTTGGGAAAAAGTCTGATGTTTTCTTTTCTAATCATGCAGAAAATTTTGAATGAAAAATAAAAAATCCCTCACTGGGTGGCATTTTTCCTGCATTCCTGGCATATGATTTGCATGAGAAAATCCTGAGAGCAATACAAAATTCACCTCCCAGATTTTTTCTGACTGAGGCCTTTTCAACCTGGGAGCATTTCAGTGACCTTGGGTGAAACTGAAATGTGCCGCCTTCCGGAAAAATTCCAACTCCACCACACACTGAAAAACAACCCTCTGCCATCCAAGGGTTAAACATGAGATAATAAGGAGAAAGACAGACAAGTCATTTTGTCTCAAAATGCATCTGTCTCAAAATGTTTTGAATTCTCAAAAAGTATTTGTCCATGGTTCAAGAAGTTTCAGCCTTAAATTGCCCTTGTCTCAAAAAGTTTCTGTCTTGAATTGTCAGTGTCTCCAAAAGTATCTGTCTCAATTCGGCCATGTCTCAAATTAGCCTTGTATAAAATTTGCCCTGTCTCAATTTTTCTGTCGTGATTTGACCTAGACCCCTTTTATATTGCATTCTTTCCAACAAGGCATTTTAGACTGGGACCTTAAAAAAAAAGTGTACATGAATGGAATTTCGCTTCTAAAGTACTTAGCTTCTTTCGAGGTGCCTTATTGTTATTGAGAAAAAAATAAGCACACAAAAATAAAACAATGTTGAAATGAACTCAGGCCAAGGCGAAAGCCGCGAAGCAGAAATCCGCCGAGCGGGCTCAACTGCTGCAACAGGCGCAGGAGATGGAGGAAATCCGGTCGGAAATCCGGCGTCAGCTGGAGCTGAAGGAGCAGCGCCAGCGGGCCAAGGAAGACGCCCTCAGGCGGGAAATCGAGAAGGAATTCATGCGACAGCGCGGAGTCGACAAACTCGTCACCGACAGCCACTCCTCGTCATCCTCTGAGCCCAGAAGCAGCAGCACCAGCACTGAGCTGAGCCAGAACGTGCACAGCAATCATGAGTCCCATTCTGACCTGGACAGACAGAAGCTGCGGCTCATCCTGGAAAAATTCCCCGAATATGTGCACGCTCTTATCCTCATTCTGCAAGCCGTCGGGAAAACTGCGCAATTCTCTCAGGAACTCGGCAAAATCAACCCCGAGACTTGGGATGAACGTCTGCTTCCGATAATCCAGCAAGCCTCACAAACGTGAGTATTAAAAAAATATATATATATATATCTATTTTTTTTGCGATTCTTGTATATTAGTGTATTGGTAAAAATACATCAAGTTTCGAGGACGAATCCAAGTCTTATTGCTTGCAAATTATTCCTGACCCCTGCGAATTAAAATTCAAAACTTCAATGGGGAAAACAAGTGCAAAATTGTTTTGATCTTTTACGACGAAAATTGGAAAACGAGAAGAAAATGTACATTTAAACGCCTGATTGCAGATTTCCATTTAAATCCATTTTTTCTCTGATGATTTTAAAACTCATGTAAAATAATTTCTGGGTTATTCGAAAGCAGTATTAATTTCCTGGTTCCTATAAACTCAAGAGATTTTAACAATGATTCATATGAAATTAAAGCAGTACATGGAATAAATTACGTTTTTTATATCTCGCACGAATAATAAATCATGGTTGATGAGGAAAGTTTAATCCATAAACAGATTATAGAACCAAAACTTTCGACGAGGATGATAATCTCACTGAGCGAAATTCATCGGAGGGTCCTTCTGAAAAACCTCAAAAAATCTGGTCGCATTTGTTTCAATTTTTCTCGTCATCAGTCCATTTTTCAGTGTCTTACGTGGAGTTTTTTTAACCATCCTGTGCCGAATAAATTATGCATAACCAAGTGAGTGTTACCAAAAGAAAACTAATCTTTCTCTCTATCCACATAAATCGTTTTTAATCAATCAGGATTAATTAGGATTAATTCAGTTTACATTGGAAGACGATTTTATTTGGCATTACATGTTACAGTTCTCGCTAGAATTTTTTATTTAAGTTGAACTTTATACATTTTTGAAACTTCTGGAATGGGTTGTATCAAATGCAAATTAATCTCGAAGTCCCAGTTCACGCAATTCAATAATTTCATTTTTTGACGAAATATTTATGGTTGAGATATTTGCTGGAAATTCGTCTCATAAAATGATTAAATTCTTGATCTCCAGAGGAACGGTGAATCCGAACCTATAATCTTTCAGAAAACCCACGCTTCAACAAAGTCATTTGCGTAACAGGGATTCGGAAGTGCGACAAGCCGATTTCCAAAGCAAATCTGAGCTCCCCCGGATGCAAAGATTGGAAATCATTCAGCCCAAAAAAGAAGAAGAAGAAGAAGAACAAATGTACGGAATTCTCAAAGCCGTCCAACCGTCAA